>OY740785.1:57866353-58149109 GCA_963514005.1 Raja brachyura
GACAGAAATTACAGTGAGTTCTCTGCATAAAAGCAGTTTTACTAAAAAATAAAATGCAGTAAATAATTAGATACAAACTATGTACATAAAATCAATCTCAGTCACTTAACACAAATCAGTAGCCAGGCTTAAATGACAGTGAAATTAGGCAATTATTTATCTATGAATATCACTGTCACAATATCCAGCCTTTGGCAAACAAGAAAACTGGCCAATCCTGGCAATGGAGGCGAAGTGCCTCTTCACTCACTAGTAAAGCACTTCCTATTTCCAGTTATGATGGACAATCTATTCATAAATAGTGTAGGAAGGGACTGCAGATGCTGGTTTAAACCGAAGATAGACACAAAATGTTGGAGTAACTCAACGGGACTGGCAGCATCTCTGGAGAAGGAATGGATAGTTTCAAGTCAAGACCCTTCTTCAGTCTGAGAGTCATTGGAAAGGGAAATGAGAGATTATAGATGGGATATAGAGTGATATAGAACAATTGAATTAAAGATATGCAAAAAAGTAACAATGATAAAGGGAACAGGCCATTGTTAGTTCTTTGCTAGGTGAGAACAGGAAGCTGGTGCAACTTGGGTGGGGGGGGATGGATAGAGAGGGAATGCAGGGGTTACTTGAAGTTAAAGAAATAAATATTCAGACCACTGGGTTGTAAGTTTCCCAAGTGAAATATGAGATGCTGTTCCTCCAATTTGCGTTTAGCCTCATTCTGACAATGGAGGAAGCCTTGGACAGAAAGGTCAGTGTGGGAATGGGAAGGAGAATTCAAGTGTTTGGCAACCGGGAGATCAAGTAGGTCCAGGCGGACAGAGCGAAGGTGTTCAGTGAAATGATTACCGATCCTGTGCTTGGTCTCACCGATATATAGAAGTTCAATATATAAGGTTGGAGGAGGTGCAAGTGAACCTCTGCCTATCCTGAAAGAACTGTCAGGGTCCTTGGACAAAGTCGAGGGAGGAGGTATAGGGACAGGTGTTGCATCTCCTGCAGTTGCAGGGGAAAGTACCTGGGAAAGGGGTGGTTTCGGTGGGAAGAGATGAGTTAAACAGGGAGTTGCAGATGGAACGGTCTTTGCTGAAAGGGGTGGAGATAAGAGAATGAGACACGTGGTGGGAGGTGGCGAAAATGTTGGAGGATTATGTGTTGTATGCGATGGCTGATGGGGTCAAGGACAAGGACTGGGGGAGGGACTCTATTTCTTATTGCGATTAGGGGGAGGGGTATCAAGGGCGGAGCTGCAGGGTACCAAGGAGATGTGCGATGGCCTTGTCTATGATGGAAGAGGGGAACCCCCATTCCCTAAAGAATGAGGAAATAGAATTAGAGTAACAATCAGTGTGGAAACAGGCCCTTCGGCCCAATTTGCCCACACCAACCAACATGTCGCATGCCACCTGCCTGCATTTGGCCCATATCCGGTCCTATCCATGTACCTGTCCTAAGGTTATTTTAATGGTGCGATAATACCTGCCTCGACTACCTCATCCGGCAGCTCGTTCCATTCCACTACCCTCTGTTTGAAAAGATGATCTCAGTTTCTTATTAAATCTTTCTCCCCTCACCTTAAACTTGTGTTCTCTGGTTCTTGATTCCCCTACTGACCCCTTCCGCCTTGACAACATTTTTCCTATAACATGGTGCCCAAAACTGAACACCAGACTCAGAATGAAGCCTCATCAACGTCTTCTACAACTGTAACATGACCTCCCAACTTCAATACTCAATGCTCTCTGATGAAGCCAATGAGCCAAAAGCCTTTTTGACCACCCGATCTACCTGTGGAGCCACTTTCAATGAACTATGTATCTGCACTCCGAGATCCCTCTGCACTACAACATTCGCCAGAGCCCTACCATTCACCATGTAGGTCCTGCCTGTGTTAGTCTTCCCAAAATGCAACACCTCACATTTCTCTGTATTAATATCAGCCCACCTGCCCAAGATCTTGCTGCAATTTTTCACAGCCACCTTCACCATCTACAATACTTCCCACTTTTCTGTCATCTGCAAACTTGCTAATCTTGCTATGTATGTTCTCATCCAAATCATTGATGTAGATGACAAACAGCAATGGGCCCAGCACCGAACCCAGAGTCACACCACAAGCCACATGCCTCCAGTCTGAAAAGCAACCTTCCACCATCACCCTCAGCTTCCTTCTATGAAGCCAATTTTTAATCCATTCAGCTATCTCTCCTTGAGATCTAACCTTCTGGAGCTGTCTATCTTGTTGAATGTCTTGCTGAAATCCATATATATGTCTACACCAGCCTTCATCAGTCTTTTTGGTCACATCATCAAAATACCTTTTCTACAATTTCTATTTCTGTTTCTAACTTCAGCATTTCTGATTTTTTTAAAATCTCTCCTACTTTAAAGTTTTATAAAAAATATATATTCTTCATTGGCATTGGAATTGTTGGCATGGATTTGGTTAGTTTATGTTTCTTCTTCATTGGTAGCATTGTGGTTGCTGGGAAACATTAGTAGGTATGTTACAAAACTTACCTTGAGCGGCGCTGCAGTTCTGCCACTGCCCGTGTGTGTGTGACTTTGGCGCCTTTGAGAGGGGGGCGGGTTTAAAATGCAATTTTTCTTCAGACAATTCAAATCAATTTTGAACAGGTTTTTTAGTTGCTGAAGAAAAATCACTTTGACTGCTCTTTTATTGCGGTTATTAAAATTAGCGCTGGAAAAATTAAAAGCATGAGTGAATTAAAAATCATCTTTTAATGCCGTCATCGCTGACAACGGGACGGATCTAATGTAGGGGACAAAAGTAGGTACACAGTTTATTTTTACATAAAAACGTGTTTCTTAGGAAGCCTTTAATCAATATTTCATGTTGCGAAACGGTGATTTATTCCCCATACGAACTGGCAGTATTTTACCTGCCGATATGAGGGTTAAATTCACCACAAACCGCAAAGTTTCAATCCATCGTTCCACAAAATCTCACTCGCAAGTTGATTTAAATGGCCATTAATTTACGGGAGTAAACACTAAATACCTTCAATTTAGCCTATAAATTAATGACAATGAGATTTTAAAATCATGTTATATTGTGAATTATTGTGTGAATGTTATTTGGACACTTAGGTTTTTTTTTAAATGTTAACCTTTTCTTAAGAAATGGATAGATGTTTAGATCTAGTAATTGAATTTTGTAATTAGCTACAATTAGGTAACTAGCTAATTATATGCTTTAATTTCAGGTCATCCAAGTAAGATTGTTTCATATTTGTTTCAGAATGCTTCAATCTAAAATAACTGAAAATTTCATTTAATTCTCTTATTTTTTAAGAAAGATGGGCTTTTGAAAGTCCTCGATCACAGCTTTTGTGATAAGGAAAAGCAATAGGGAACAAGATGCTAATTTCTGAGTATGAAAATGGCCATAACTTTTTTAATACTGAAGATATGAAAGTGAATTAGGTGTCAAATTAAACTCCTTTTTATGGATAAATTGCAGACTTGATTTTTTAAATCTCAAAATTTTGTAATATTGCTAACATTAGCAGTGAACACGGTTCATTCCTGCATGCCTGCATGCTTCTAATGAGTGGATAATTGACATTATGTGTAAGAAATATTCTTTGCAATGCCCACACACATGTTCATGAAGAAAGGTTATGTAACAAAATGTAACAAACTAAAAATAAGAAATAAAATAGCAAAATCTGTAAATCTGGTATAAAAAAACTAATAATGCTAGGAAGTTCTCATGAAAGACCATCAAAATGCTAATTATGTTAATCTTTACATTGATGCTGCCTGATCTGCTGAGTATGTCCAGTCTTTCTTGGTTTTATGTAACAAACATCTCTGGTAACTAATCGCTTTAGTTTATGATTTGAAATGGTGTAATGATACTGTATGGGCATAGAATTAGCCTTGTGGATATTCTGGGCTTGATGCCTTGATATTAGTCATTGTTGAATACAAGCGGTAGAAGGTTTGTGCAGTCCTTTAATAACAAAGACAAACAGAAACATTCATTACAATGCAAGGATTTAAAAAAAAAAGCAATTAAATTAAGAAATGTGTCAAGCAAATCTCTTGCATGAAGCCAAAGCAGAAGATGTGAGAAATAGGGTCACAGCCTGAAAGGGGAACAAAAATGAAATAGGAGAAACCCATTCGCCAATGTAATGAAAGGTGCCTGCTTATCTCACCAGGGACTAACTTTACTGTACCATTCTACTGTTTTTTTAAATTGGTGTTTTTGTTCCTTTTTCTTTCCTCCCACAATATGTAATATGTGAATATATGATTCTGTTCCATTCTGTCTGTAGTTTGTTTTTGCACAAAGTCCGCGAGCATTGCCACTTTTCATTTCACTGCACATCAAGTTAGCTGACGACACCACTGTTGTGGGACATATCACTGATGGGGATGAGTCGGAGTATAGAAGAGAGATCGAGCAACTGTCCATATGGTGCCAGCACAACAACCTGGCCCTCAACACCAGCAAAACCAAGGAACTGATTGTTGACTTTGGAAGGAGTAGGATGGGGACCCACAGTCCTGTTTATATCAACGGGTCGATGGTTGAAAGGGTCAAGAGCTTCAAATTCCTGGGCATGCACATCTGTAAAGATCTTTCCTGGTCCGAGAACACAGATGCAATTATTAAGAAAGCTCATCAGCGCCTCTACTTCCTGAGAAGATTACTTGGTCTGTCAAGGAGGACTCTCTCTAACTTCTACAGGTGCACAGTAGAGAGCTTGCTGACCGGTTGCATCGTGGCTTGGTTCGGCAATTTGAGTGCCCTGGAGAGGAAAAGACTACGAAAAGTAGTAAACACTGCCCAGTCCATCATCGGCTCTGGCCTTCCTTCCATCGAGGGGATTTATCGCAGTCGCTGCCTCAAAAAGGCTGGCAGCATCATCAAAGACCCACACCATCCTGGCCACACACTCATCTCCCTGCTACCTTCAGGTGGAAGGTTCAGGAGCCTGAAGACTGCCACAACCCGGTTTAGGAATAGCTACTTCCCCACAGCCATCAGGCTATGAAACTTGGCTCGGAACTCTGAACATTAATATCCCTCCATCTGTTATTTGCAATTTATTAATTTATTAATTCACGTGTGTATTTACCTGTATAATTGTAGTCAATGCCTACTATGTTCTGTTGTGCTATGCAAAGAAAGATTTTCATTGTCCTGTCAGGGACACATGACAATAAACTCTTTTGACTTTTGATTTTGACTGGACATCTCGTATGTGTATGTGACGAATAAACTTGACTTGACTTGACTTAAAATGTCCACCTGCCTTGTCTCTTATGCCTTTCAGAATTGGTCCATTTTAAATCTAATTATTTTGGGAAGATGTGCTAGAACAGTAATTTCAGACCTCTGCTATTTTCCATTATTTCTGATTCAAGAGCTCAGTTCACGGGTTTTCTCTGATGTACTTGTTCATGGTTTCAGGATTTTCCTGGGCTTTCCATCTTTTCTTGTCATGGAGTGGGGGGTGGGCTGTCTCCTGCCCTCTCAGTTCATTTACACCTTTTCCCAGTGGGAAGCAGACTAATTGATTTTCCCTGTCAGTCATACAACTAAAAGGAGTGGAGATTTTCCCTGTCAGTCATACAACTAAAAAGAGTGGAGATTGTTATTGGGACAATGAAATACTTTGCATTTGGGCCCTGTTGTTGGAGTGAGCAGTGATGCAACAAGGAGTAGAAAGTAGATAAAAGTGCTGGAGAAACTCAGCGGGTGCAGCAGCATCTATGGAGTGAAGGAAATAGGCAACGTTTCGGGCCGAAGCAACAAGGAGTTACCAATGAAGGGTCAAATAAATTGTTGCTTAATTCTGTTATTACAGAATTCTTATCAGCTCCCATTCTTATTATATCACAAACTACTAGAGAGAAATCAAGTGTTTAATTGTCGTATGTAGTGAAACGGAACAATTAAATTCTTACTTGCAGCAGCCCAACAGGTCTGTAAATCCAGTAGTCAATAATTAACATAATAAAACATTAAATTAATAAAACATGAAATTATTATTGTAAAAAAAAATCAATATTATGAATAACACTTTTTAGTTTAGTTTAGAGATACAACGTGGAACAGGCCCTTCGACCCACCAAGTCAGCATCGTCCAGCGATCCCCGCACATTAACACTATCCTACACACACTAGGGATAATTTACACCAATACCAAGCCAATTAACCTACAAACCTGTATGTCTTTGGACTGTGGGAGGAAACCAAACCTCGCAGGGAAATCCCATGCAGGTCACGGGGAGAACATACACACTCTGTATAGACAAGCACCTGTGGTCGGGATCGAACCTGGGTCTCTGGAGTTGGAAGCACGGTAAGGCAGCAACTCTACCGCTGCACAACATGAAGTTGTGAAATACAGGAATTTTACACAGCCAAATCAGAGGCCATTTGAGTCTGTTTCTGTGGTGTCTGACTCCATGACCCGTTGAGTTCCTCCAGCACTTTGTGTTTTGCTCAAGATTCCAACATCTGCAGTTTCTTGTGTCCCTCTTAACAATACAGCCCATTAAATATTGCTAGGTAAATGTCATGAAGACAAAGAGAACTGTCTATCAAATATTAGGAATATCAAATATTAAGAATATAACAAGTTAGTAGGCAGAATCAGTCCCACAACAACATCATAAGTAAAATTTGCAAATGATCCACCAATCACAGTTCTGACAATTGCAGGATGCTCATCTTGACTGGAAAATAAGAATTGAAAACTGAGGGCAGCTGGTGCTGATGAAATTCTGATGGGCTCAGAATTTGATGTATATCACTGTGTCAGAAGAAATTTCATTATTATATAGAAACAAGGCACAAGGTGCTGGAGTAATTCAGTGGGTCTGGCAGCATCTCTGGAGAATAGGAATAGATTCTTCTTCAGACTGATTGCAGGAGGGGGGAAGAAAGCTTGAAGAGTGGAAGGGCAGGACAGCACATGGCAGGTAATACGTGAACTCAGGGAGGGGGGATTTTGATGGGCAGATGGTTGAACAAAGGCTAGAAATGATAAAACAGTAGGTGTGAGACAAAATAATTGTAGAGTTGCACATTGTGTAGCCAGAGATAACAACACAGGTGGATGGAGAGAGGAATGGAGGGTGTGGGGGAGAAGGGGGAGGGTGATAGAGATGACCTAAAACTGGGGAATTCAATGTACATACCATTGAGTTGTAAGTTACACAAATAGAATATGAAGCACTGTTGAGCTATTGAACAATGAATGTGTAATATTTATAATGTTGGTTGGGAACTTTAAATTGTTGGTTGAGACTATTACTTTGTTAATAATTTGGTCATATGAATATATACTCTGTGGGCTGCAACAATGTTCATAGAATGTTTCAGAGAACATGGAAATATTTCTGGAATGAGTGGATTTACAAGCATTTCTGAATGAAATTGCATCAAGCCACAAATTTAAATGGAGACATGCATGGACAAAACAGATTTGCATGGATAATATTACTTCACTATTTAATACACCAAGAGTGACATCACAATGCAATTTTTCTTTGGAGGTTCCATTGGCAGGTTCAGCATTACCATTTGGCTGACATCCATCCACCAATCTCACAACTACAAGTCTGTATTCAATGTCCTCCCTCATTCCTAGGCCCTGATCAACATTTCCCAATATGCAATCAAACTTCTGAGTAACAACTTGCAGACTTCCTCCCTACTTTCTTAGTCTCAATTGGATTTCTGACTCCAATAAGCTCCCAATTCGACTTCCGACTAACATCTCTCAGCAGCAGGGCACATGGCCAACATTCAGGTCAGTTTGTGAAAGGTATAGAAATGTGAAAATGCACACTCCAGATTCAGGAACAGTTTCTTCCCAGCTGTTATCAGGCAACTCAACCATCCTACCAACAACTGGAGAACAGTCCTGAGCTACTATCTACCTCATTGGAGACCCTCGGACTATCTTTGATTGAACTTTACTGGACTTTATCTTGCACTAAACATTATTCATGTTATTTCTCACAAAGGGAACACAACACAATGACCATGCCCGTCCATGAGTAGATACATTTCTTGATCTGCCTCCGTTTGAAATAACTCATCTTCAATAATAATAGCTTACACATTCATTAATTTTGTGCTCCACAAATAGCATAACATGGATGCTTGAACAACCAGTATGGAGGTGTCTGCAGCACACATTAATGCCAGTAATGCAATGGCCTCCATTTTGAAAAAGGCTCCAAATGTCCAAGTGAAGATATTGAAACAGGCAAGCCTAAAACATATTGTCATTATCACTCTTGGCGGGAGCTAGTTATGTGTACACTGGCTGGGGAATTCCCTATGGTGCAACTCGACTCGGTTCAAAAGCACTTGATTTGATATAAAACATGATAGAACCTCTTGCAGCAAAGACAAATAATTTCATTTCGGAGTCACGTGAGTGACTTCGTGAAGAACCCGCCAGCACGCATGCGCGACATATCGTCGCAACGCATTGCTGCCGACGGCTGGCGGTGGAGCGCGGCTCCCCACCAGCCCTTCATAAGGAGCCACTCAGGTAAGTGAAACTGACCTTAAGTTGGTTGGTTCCTGTTGGGAGAGTGTGTTCTTTCAGCAGGGACATGGATGGGAGAAACAAAGGCCGTAGGATGTCCGCTCAGAGTCGCCGGCCACCCATCCCGGAGCCCTCATCAACGGCTGCACCCGCGAGTCAGGCCGGGAAGAAGGCGAGGAAGTCGGGGAGCCCTGTCGCTACAGGGCCCGACCCGCCAATACACCGGAACTCCAGTGACGATTCCGAGGAGCAGGATTTCAGTGTACCACCGGAGCAGGTAGACCCTGACTCCGTATCGAGGTCGCCAACGGGCTCGTTGGTCGACCTGGGCAAGGGCTCGCGTGCGGCTGCACAGCCCTTCTCCCTGAGCCCTCGGAGGAGAGGGAGGGATGGAGCCCGTAAGCCTAGCCCTTTAGGGGCAAAGGCATCACCTGCCGCTAGAATGTGGACTGGTGCAATGGCGGGACTCAAGTCCACTGGGATACCTGCTAGGACCAGTGTCGACTCCCCAACCGCCAAGACCAGGAAGAGTCACTCGGGTGGAGTCCCGCCACGATCACCGAGTCCCCCGTGGATGGGAGGACGGGACCGTACGTCGGCTAGGCCCAGGGTGTGGGCAGCCGGCAAGCCGATCGGTGGAGAGTCGGTCACCACGCCGAGGCGTTGGGTGCCGACTCTCCACCGCGTTTGCCCTCCAAGGCAGCGGGATCAGGCTCCGCCAAAAGGAGGCGTTTGAGCGTACCCGCGCGGGAATCGCTCAGCTTTGTTGCGGCGGCTGGTAGCGACAACTTCCGGCACCGGGTTCACCTTGACAAGGTGCGGGCCGATGACCGGAGCCTCAGCAGTTCAGCAGAACATGAGGACTCCGACCGCCCGAGTGTTAAGGGCGAGGGGCGTGTTGACCGGATGGAGCGGATGTTGGAGCTCCTCCTGCAACATAATCAACGGCAGGAAGCATCCAGCTCCAGAGGGCACAGGGAGGTTTCACCATCGTCAGCAGGCAGCCTGAGGCAGCCAGAGGATGAGGACATTTTGGACCATACGCCAGCTACGTCGGAGGCCCCGCAGGAAGAACTCCTCGATGTAGCGGCAAAATTCGCATCATCAGAGACATCGGGACTACCCCTCAACCCCAAACTGGCTGCCACCGTGGACTTCCTGACCAACCATCAGCTCCAGGAGGAGGTCCTATCGGAGGCCATAAACAGGCACCGATTGAGTTACAATGGTGGGTGGACAATATTTGTGACTCATTTAAACCCATCATTTTGCCCAATCCGATGGTATACTTACAAACAGACGCAAGCTCCCATGGCTGGGGAGCTACGGACAACTACTCTAGTTGCGGGGGCAGATGGGACACCCTTGAATCTACTCTGTTATTGTCACAAGGGATAAACTATTTGGAGATGCTTGGAGCATTTCACGGACTTCGAGCTTATTGTTCTAACTTACTGACGCTCATGTCCGTCTCCAAATAAACAATACCACTGCGGTGGCATATTTAAACCATATGGGCGGTACCAGGTCAATTTCATGTGATGAATTGGCAAATACAATTTGGCTCTGATGTATTCAATGGAATATTTGGATTTCGGCTACCTATTTACCAGGTGAGCTAAATACTGTGGCGGACACCAGGTCACGCAAATTTAATGACAACATCGAGTGGATGTTGAATCCTCAAATCTTCGCTAAAGTTACAGCCAAATTTGGCAAACCGGATATCGACCTCTTTGCGTCGCGGTTGAACCATCAGGTACCAACATACGTTTTGTGGGAACCAGATCCTGGGGCAATGGCGATGGATGCGTTCTCGCTGGACTGGGGGAAATGGTTCTTCTATGCATTTCCTCCATTTTGCCTCATCAGTCGGGTATTGCGGAAAATCCAGATGGATGCTGCCAAGGGCATTCTTATCATACCCGACTGGCCTACGCAGCCATGGTATCCGGTGGTCCTTGATATGATCAGTCTACCTTGGGTCCTCTTAGAGGGTTGCCCACAATTGGTAACTAACCCTGTGTCAGGGGAAACACATCCCTGCCACAGCTATCTAAACTTGTTGGCTTGCAGGTTCTGAACAGGCCATTACTGTGGTATGGCCTATCACCCAGAACCATGGATACCATCGGAGCGTCATGCCGGGAGTCCACCAGGCGGCAATACCTCTCTCACATCCGGAAATGGGAAACCTACTGCGGCCGCTCCCACATTACAAAGGACGCTGTAACTATAACCGACGTATTGGAATTCCTGGCGGGGTTGCACCATGATGAACACCTGAGCTACAGTGCCATCAGCAGCGCCAGAAGTGCGCTGTCATTCTACCTCAATATTGAGGTAGGATCCAACAGGCTGGTGTCCAGGCTCATGCGGGGAATATTCAATTCGAATCCGCCTAGACCACGCTATAATATCACCTGGGATATCGGGAACGTATTAACCCTGCTCAGGTCGTGGTCGCCCATGGAGGTGCTAGAGCTGGACAAACTCATCCTGAAGCTGGTGATGTTACTGGCACTGACTTCAGCGCAGAGGGTACAGACACTCCATAAAATCCGGATCGACAGGATGATCTCTACCCCTGCAGAAGTAGTCTTCTTCATAGACGAACTACTCAAGCAGCATAGACCTGGGTTCACAGGGCTGCAGCTGAAGTTCCCGGCATACCCCGCAGATGCAAGGCTATGTTTAGCCGCCCATATCCGTCACTATGTGAAGGTGACGTGAAACCTGAGGGGAATGGAGAAATACCTGCTTGTCACTCACAAGAAACCGCACCACAGAGTAACGGTCCAGACGATATCCAGGTGGCTCAGGATCGTCTTGGGTAAGTCAGGTATCGACACAAATGTCTTTAAATCCCATTCCACCAGGGCTGCATCAACGTCGGCGGCAAGGGTCATGGAGGTGCCCATGGACCATATTCTTGCCACAGCAGGATGGGCGAATGAAGCCATCTTCCAGCGGTTCTACAACAAGCCTGTTGCCGCTCCCCTACAGTTCGCGGAGGCCGTGCTGAATGCAGGTCAAGAACGTGGAGATGTCCCCCGAATGAGGGGTTTTTTCTTTGTTGTTAATAAATATTATTCTTGTTTTTCAGTACAAGCAGTCTGGAAAGTTGTTTACTCCCATCCATCCTTAATAGTGGTGTGTGACAGCATGGACGTGGTCCAGGGCATGGAATCACAGAGCTTTGAAGTCTTCACGAAGTCACTCACGTGACTCTGAAATGAAATAGTAAGATTAAACGAGAACTTACCAGTTCGAAGGTTGATCTTTATTTTATGAGGATTTGCGATGAGGGATTTCGTGCCCTCCGCTCCCAACCCTCGATCATACTCAACTGGTAATTAGAGTCTCTTCAATCTTACTATACCAAGTCATTTCTCTGTTGTTGTTTCTGTGATTCCACACCGCTACTTTGAAGAATATCGCGCATGCGTGCTGGTGGGTTCTTCACGAAATCCCTCATCGCAACTCCTCATAAAATAAAGATCAACCTTCGAACTGGTAAGTTCTCGTTGAATCTTACTATTCATTATCATAGCAAAATGTGCACTATTTAATTGAATAGGAAACCTCTAAGAAATCGGATATCAGAAATGAAATCCTAAATCCTCAAAACACAGCTTTTCATGGACAACTATGAATCGTCTAATGAAGGAGAAAAGCCAAATTCTATAAATATCTAAGTGTGGCACTTTCCTCCTGAGCACATTACATTTCAAAATGAAATAATTGACATCAAGCCGAGAAGATTGAGTTGGAAACACCAAGCCAATAAGTAACATCATAATATCATGAACAGACAGAGAGAATAATATTTGACCCATCCAGTCATTAAAACAGGAGGAAAGAATTGAAGAAATTGGTAAGGTTGACAAACATTAGAAAAATGCTGCATTTATGTCAGGACTTGGAATCCCCAAGTCAATCGTGGCAGTGGATGATCTGTCACCAATGACTATACCAACACCCGCAGTAGGATGAACTCACGTGATAAGGTTTATTTATAGTGAATACTATTGTGACACGGAGGTCTGGGTGCGCATAGGGGTACAGTTCCTTGTCATCAGTGGGTAAATGAGGAGGCAATGGTGATCTTGAGCTTATCCCAACCGTTTACTCTTGCCTCGAGAGGAGGAACTGACAGTCTCAGATTTGTCCCAATGGCTCAGTCTTGGCCTTGAAGAGGAGGCAGTGGCAGTCTCAGGCTTTTCAGGTAGCTCAGTCTTGGACTCGAAGGAGTTACTGGCTATCTTGGGCTTGCATCAGCAGTTCATTTGTGGCCTCAAAGGAGTGGGCGTGGTGATCTCAGGCCTTGTGGTGACCTGCAATTTACCCTCGTCTTGAGAGGAGGTGATAGAGGTCTCAGGCTTGTCCAAGCAGCTCAGTCCTGGCCTCTAAAAGGAGTCTTGGGCGGGTCCCAGTGGCTCAGCCTTGGTCTGAAAGGAGGACCTGGCAGTGCAGACTTTTATTTTTCCAAGCCTGCTTTCCATTTCTGTCCTACTTCGTCTCTCTCTCTGTCCGCTGCTTGCTGGAATTGCCTTGGTTATTAAGGAGGAGGCTGACGAGGTGCAGGTCGGCCAATCTAGTAACAGCTAATTGGACCCAGCTGCTGCTCGGCTGGCTGTGGCCTCAGCTCAGTCCAGGTTTGGGGTGGAATATTGCAACCTTCATGTGGTCCGCCCTGTTTCGACATGCATCAACTCGGCATGCACACACAGAAGATCAAATAGAACAAGTTGTCCTATAACTTTAAGCTGTGCACGCCACACAAAAGAACAGAAGAACAGGTTTACTGGGTGTTTTTCCGGAAACCAGCCTCTGTCCACTTTGCTGCTCCCCTGATTTTCTGCCTTTAACAGGGATCAGAGTGTCACAGTACATGGAGACAACAGCCTAATTGTTAATGTTACAAACATGTCAACCAGCTTGTAAACAGAAAATTCCCAAGAATAGCACTGTGATAAAGATCTGACAATGATTTTATGTGCTGATTGGCTTCAAGATGTTGAAGGCCGCGGGCCTTTGGATTGGAGCTCTTCTTCTCCGGGGATCCCCAACGAGGGATCCCAGGCTGTGGACGGCACGCCCGCAGCTAGAAGCTCCGCAGACCGCAGCTTCAGATGTTGTAGGTTGCTGGCCAGCGATCGGAAATAGTCCACGCTGCACCCGCTGCTGCAGCTCCGGGCCCGACTCCGGGAAGGGCCGCACCAATCCTTGGTGTTAGGCCGCGAGGGAGGCGACATAGAAAAAGTCGCCTCTCCGTGGACGAGACGACCGAAAATGGTTTTCCCCTTAACCCTCTCACCACCCCCCACACAAGACACACCGAGAGACATTAAAAAACACATTTGGACATTCTAAAAAAACCAACAAAGTAGAAATGACTAACACACTGCTGGCAGGGCAGCCATCTTGCAGCGCCCCCACCTTCAACCTATGTCCTCTGGTCCTCGATTCACTTACTCTGGGCAAGAGACTTTGTGCACCTACCCAATCTATTCCTCTTATGATCTTATACATCTCTATGAGATCACATTTTGGTCATTAGTGATTAAATTCATGAATGTGGACAGTTATAACGTCATACAAAAAATGCACAAAGTACTGGAAATACTCAGTGGGTCAGGCAGCATCTCTGGAGGACATGGAGAGGTGACGTTTCATTCTGAAGAAGGTTCTCAAACTGAAATGTCACCTATCCACGTGTGTTAGAGATGCTGCCTTACCTGCTGAATTATTCCAGCACTTTACTCCAGGACAAAGGGCTTAATTAGGTATGAAAAATAGATTATGAAAGAAAACTGGCAGGGAACATAAAAACTGACTGCAAAAGTTTTTATAGATATGTGAAGAGAAAAAGATTAGTTAAAACAAATAATTGCTGTCAGAAACAGGTGAATTGATAATGGGGAACAAGGACATGGCAGACCAATTGGATAACTACTTTGGTTCTGTCTTCACTAGGGAAGACATAAATAATCTGCCGGAAATAGCAGGGGACCGGGGGTCAAATGAGATGGAGGAACTGAATGAAATCCAGCTTAGCCAGGAAATGCTGTTAGGTAAATTGAATGGATTAAAGGCCGATAAATCCTCAGGGCCAGATAGGCTGCATCCCAGAGTACTTAAGGCAGTAGCCCCAGAAATAGTGAATGCATTAGTGATAATTTTTCAAAATTCTTTAGATTCTGGAGTATTTCCTGAGGATTGGAGGGTAGCTAATATAACTCCACTTTTTAAAAAGGGAGGGAGAGAGAAAGCGGGGAATTACAGACCAGTTAGTCTAACATCGGTAGTGGGGAAACTGCTAGCATCAGTCATTAAAGAAGGGATAGCAGCACATTTGGAAAGTGGTGAAATCATTGGACAAAGTCAGCATGGATTTACAAAAGGTAAATCATGTCTGATGAATCTTATAGAATTTTCCGAGGATGTAACTACTAGAGTGGATAAGGGAGAACCAGTGGATGTGTTATATCTGGACTTTCAGAAGGCTTTCGACAAGGTCCCACATAAGAGATTAGTATACAAACTTAAAGCACACGGTATTGGGGGTTCAGTATTGATAGAGAACTGGCTGGCAGACAGGAAGCAAAGAGTAGGAGTTCATTTCCAGAATGGCAGGTAGTGACTAGTGGGGTACCACAAGGCTCAGTGCTGGGACCCATGCTATTTACAATATATATTAATGATTTGGACGAGGGAATTGAATGCAACATCACCAGGTTTGCGGATGACACGAAGTTGGGGGGCAGTGTTAGCTGTGAGGAGGATGCTAGGAGGTTGCAAGGTGACTTGGATAGGCTGGGTGAGTGGGCAAATTTATGGCAGATGCAGTATAATGTGGATAAATGTAAGGTTATCTACTTTGGTGGCAAAAAACAGGAAAGTAGACTATTATCTGAATGGTGGCTGATTAGGAAAAGGGGAGATGCAACGAGACCTGGGTCATGGTACACCAGTCATTGAAAGTAGGCATGCAGGTGCAGCAGGCAATGAAGAAAGCGAATGGTATGTTAGCATTCATAGCAAAATGATTTGAATATAGGAGCAGGGAGGTTCTACTGCAGTTGTACAGGGTCTTGGTGAGACCACACCCAGAGTATCGAGTACAGATTTGGTCTCCAAATCTGAGGAAAGACATTCTTGCCATAGAGGGAGTACAGAGAATGTTCACCAGACTGATTCCTGGGATGTCAGGACTTTCATATTTGGAAAGACTGGATAGACTCGGCTTGTACTCGCTAGAATTTAGAAGATTGAGGGGGGATCTTATAGAAACGTACAAAATTCTTAAGCGGTTGGACAGGTTAGATGCAGGAAGATTGTTCCCGATTTTGGGGAAGTCCAGAACATGGGGACACTGTTTAAGGATCAGGGGAAATTATTTTAGGACCGAGATGAGAAAAACATTTTTCACACAGAGAGTGGTGAGTCTCTGGAATTCTCTGCCACAAAAGGTAGTTGAGGCCCGTTCATTGACTATATTTAAGAGGGAGTTAGATGTGGCCCTTGTGGCTTGAGGGATCAGGGGGTATGGAGAGAAGGCAGGTACAGGATACTGAGTTGGATGATCAGCCATGATCATATTGAATGACGGTGCAGGTTCGAAGGGCTGAATGGCCTACTCCTGCACCTATTTTCTATGTTTCTGCTTCTATGTTTATGGGTTTTGTTTGTCTACCAGCACCTGCAGTTCCTTGTTTCACCCGCCACATCCCCATTCTCATTTCAAGTAAAAACATCTTTAGGTAAGCATGTTTTGCACATTTAAACACAATGAAGAACATTTGGAAATAACAAATTTGCAATCTGTTTAATTAACAGAGTATTAATGATGTCAGGCTTAGAATTACACAAGAACAGTAATTAGTTGATTAATTACCAGAGCAGCTTATGTAATTAGTGAACAATGCCTCGTGATGAGTTGGTTGCTGAATAAATTAAAAAAACAGGCAGAAAGGAGGATTCAAATTCTTACACAATCTGTTTATTATAGACATACTTTTCCTACAGAATAGAACAGGTGCAGACTCAACACCATGGTATTTCAAAATGTGGGCACCAACAAGATAAGTTACCATTTATATGCTAATAAAAAATAAGTAAAGGTGTTACTCTATTTACGGTGCTTTATTTACACCTTGCTGAATAGTTCCTTTGCACTTTGTTACATACTGTATTCTTAGAGTCATGGAGTCGTAGTGTGATGCAGCATGGAAACAGGCCCTTTGGCCCAACTCAGCCATGCCGACAAAATGTCCCAATTACGCACGCCCCATTTGCCTACGTTAGGCACACATTCCTCGAATGCTTTCCATGCATATACCTGTTTAAATGGGTTTTTTTAAATGCTGTTAGAATACCTGCCTCAACCACCTCCTCTTGCCGCTATCTGCCCACCACTATCTGAGTGAAAAATTTACCCAATTGTCCTATTAAATCTTGCCCCTCTCACCTTAAACCTATGGCCTTTGATTCTTGATTCCTCGATCCTGGGTAAAAGACTCTGCACATTCATCATGTCTATTCCCTTCATGATTATATACACCTCATAACATCAGCCCTCAGCCTCCTGCACTACATGGAATAAAGTCCTGACCTGTCCAACCTCTCTTTGTGGCTCAGTGCCACTGAGTCCTGGCAACATGCTACTAAATCGTATCTGCACTCTTTGCAGCTTAATTACATATCTTGTTTCTCTAATGCTGTTATTGCCCTTTCCCAAATTGATCACCAACTCTGCCCAACGTAGAGTTCTCTAAAATTCTAACTTTTGTTGTTCAAACAACGGAAGGGTTTGTTCTGTCCTGAGTCACCTCTGGGTGGTCAGTGTAGAACAGCCTATTATCTGCAAGCGAAGTGGGACATAAAAAGAGAAGAGAACCAAAGAGTGAAAGATTACTTCTTATTGATGTTTTAGTCAACAAATAACATGTCTTTGGAATGAAAATAGTGCAGTGGATGCTAATAAAACGGAAGTGCTCTGCTCAGGGATCAAATGCCTCTGCATGTGCTTCCAGGTGACACAGCTAATGGGAAGGTGCAAGCAGAGATTCGGGGTCCACAGTTAGTTCAAAGAAGGTGTTTCTTATCTGGATAAATATCACAAACAGAAAGATTCATACATATCGCATGTTACAGAAAGATCTTTCGAGATACATCAATCTTCATTAATTTGGAAATAATGCATAGGATCCCACTAGCCATCTACAGGACACCGTGATTGCGATCTGCCAGTGTGCTGAAGCACCAGGTGTGTGGGTGAGGATCCTGGTTGGGGTCTGCGAGCCTGGGGATTTGCAGTATTCCTCATTGATGGGCTTAAATTAAAAGGTTCATTGGTCCAGCTTTTAAACACAGAGTGGCTTCCATCTCTGACCCTCCCTTTAAATCCAGGGTGGCTTTGCTCTTCCATGCTTCCTTCAAACCAGACATCCTCCCTCTCCCACCTCTCTTTAAACATAGGTTACTCCTGGTGATCATCTGAGCAAGCCCACTTGCTGGCACCTCCCACGCCACCTCCCCTGAGAGAGAACCTGCGGCCAGCAGCTGGTGAGTGGATGTGGCGGATGTGGCGGAGATGGCCAGCACAGTCGAACAGAGCAAGAGGGCTAAGAGGGAAGGGAAATAGCTGAGAGAGAGAGAGAGAGAGAGAGAGAGAGAGGGATGTGACCGAAGGGTGTTGGGAGGGAGGAGTGAGAGAGGAAGGCCAGAGGAGACAGAGAGAGGGGTACTAAAGCATGGTTTCAGGAAAGGGGAGACAGGGAAAGAGACGTGAAGCTTATGAAAGCAGCATAGATAAGATTGTGTGCATGTGTTTCTGTTGTGTTTGTGTTTAGGTGTGTATGCTTGCATGTATGCATTTGCTTAGACATCAGCATCCACGACTTAAAGATGCTAATCTGAACTGAGCAGCCTAGTCTCCAAGCATCTTGGATTATCTTGCCATTGGAGCAAGTCCTTGCCCAGGTAAATCAGTGTGGTAACTGGCTGCAATGGCCGCCCCATTTTAGGCCAATTCACGCACACGCATGTTCCATTCCTCAGACACGCAGTGGAAACAAGATATGCTAGGTCTTGAGGGAAGGCCTGAGAAGATGTAATGTACCAAGAAATAAATGTCTGAGGTAGCGGGAGTAGTAAATACATTACACATGGTGGTGCAGCGGTAGTGTTGCTGCCTTACAGTGCCAGAGACTCAGGTTCGATCCTGACTATGGGCACTGTCTGTACGGAATATGTACGTTCTCCCTGTGATCACGTGGGTTTTCCCCGGTGCACCGATTTCTTCCCACATTCCATAGACGTACAGGTTAATTTGGCTTTGGTAACAATTGTAAATTATCCCTCATGAGTGGGATAGTGTTAGTGTACAGAGATCGCTGGTCAGCACGGACTTGGTGGGACGAAGGGCCTGTTTCCGTGCTGTATCACCAAACTAAATTAAACTTACACAATAAACAATCTTGCAGTGCACTGAAAGTTACAGTGAAATCCAAATAAATAGAGCTTAAATTAGCTGATGAGTCATTTAGTCACGTCAGCAAGTGCTCAGATATAAATAACACATTATAATTGTAATAAAAGGTCACAAAGGTGTATAGAAACGTAGATGGTGAATCAGCCAACCTGAGCCAATTCATCAAAATGTAAACATTTCCAGTCCCCCATTATGCTATCAAATATGTTCTTGCATGACTCAACTGTTTTCCCTTCTATTGCTCTACCTGGAAAATACTTCTGCCCTCGTGTTTCTTGTGAAAATAAAAATATATTGGTTGGCTGAGTCTTTTCCTTCTGTGTTATTATTTCCCCAATACAAGGCAACATTTCTCATCTTAATACCTTTTACTATAGTCACATACTGTAACTACCGCTATTAATCAATGCCACACTAGACCATAGAAGCATTGATCTGAGAAATCAGGGTGACTGTGGTAAATGTGGTGTCAAAGTTAATTTTTGAGCTTATTAGAAGGAAAAACATAGATTATGAATGAGGGTTGAGGACTACAGCAACAGAAAATAAAAAAGTATTGGCAGGAAAAGACAAAGAAGGTTTTTATCACACATTCTGGACTACCCCGTGTTCATAAGTGATAGGAGAAGGATTAGGCCATTCAGTCCATCAAGTCTACTCCGCTATACAATCATCTTTCCCTCCTAACCCCATTCTCCTGCCTTCTCCCCATAACCCCTGACACCCATACTAATCAGGAAACTAAATATCTCTGCCTTACAAATAGCAGAAAACGGGTCAAGCAGCATCTCTGGAGAACATGAATAGACAAACCTTTGCTGGGAAGAAACTGTCCCCGAATCTACACATACCCTCTCATGCTAAAGGCTACATATCATCCAACCTCTTGGCTGCACCTGCAACTTGCCCTTCAGTAGATCACAGCTGACCCTTGATCCTTGTTCCTTGAAGTACAGTTGGAGGCTTTTCCTGAAACAAAATTGAGCTTAAGGTGGGATGGAGCAAGGAGATCCAATAAACTCATAAAGGGCCTGCCCCACTTGGGCGACCTAATCCGCGAGTTCTAGCGAGTTTGCCCTCGACTCATACTCGCAGCATCATCGACACAAGGTCGTAGGAGGTCTTCGTAACTCTCCTTCATGCTCGAGAGTGGTCTCCGCATACTCGAGACGGGTAATCGAGGGTAGTCAAAGGTAGTCGTAGATAGTCTTCATCATAGTCAAAGGGAGTTCGAAGGGAGGTCGAAGGAGGTTGTCTTCACTCTCCACTATTCGGTGTCCAATTTTCCCAAAGCTAGTCGAAGCTGGTCTTCGACATAGTCGAAGGCGGACGAAGGAGGTCGAAGGAGGTCTTCTACGTAGTCGAAGGAAGGCTTTAACATGTAATTTTTCAAATTCTTCTTAACTCGCCTGTAGATTGGTTATGCATGTCAACCAATCACATAAATCCTAACATACACCAGGATTTAAATTCTGTGACTCTGCTGGTCCACCGTGCTTGCCAGGAACTGGGGCTGATTTCCTTTGATAAAACAGTCCATAAGCTGCTGATGTCGATGGGCCCACTTACAGAATACCCTGATTTGTTCGATAACGAACTAGGCAAGCTGCCTGTGATCTACAAGATTTCCACTGACCCCAACGTGCAACCTGTCGTCCGGGCACCACACCGTTTGTCATTTGCCATGAAGGACAGGGTTCATTCTGAGCTGAAAAACTTGGTCTCCTTGGGCGTGATTGAAGCAGTCAGTGACCCCACCGACTGGGTCTCAACCATGGTAGCCACCTTTAAGAAGGACCCTATGCTCCACTGCTCGAGTTCCAGCCCCCTGTTGCCATGTTTCCTACCCATCCCCGCATGCCTTACTCCCCTCCACGCCCCGTGGTCGCGACTAACCACGGGGCCTCCCCTCCTGCATGTTTCCCCTCTCGGTCTCCACAAATCCGTCCCGCGCCATTCTCGCCTCCGCCCTCTCCACCTAACCTTCCAGGAGAGGGAGGAGAGGGTACGGTCCGTACGGGTTCGGGCCATGTTAGTAGACAACCGGATAGATATGGCGAATGTGTTTAAATCCACGGCATGGGTGCCCTTTACACTTAGTCTTTAGGGGGAAGGATGTAGATTGGTTATGCATGTCAACCAATCACATATAAGTTAGCATCACTAACCCCACCCCACTGTAACGTTTATACTAACGCTTACTTCCGCTACTGCTCAGTTAGAGCAGCAGGTAGGATGTTCTGACATCTAACCATCCTCTATGCTGTTAAAGTTGCTATGCTGATTAAAGATTACTTTGGATCACATAGTGTGTGTCATTCATATTTACATCGCCCATTAGGTCGCCCAAGGGGGACTGACCCTTAAGACTGCAACAAAGACTCTCAAATAACGCAGACAAGTGAGTTATCCTAGTATCTTATGGGGTTACCACATGCAGGGAGATTTGCATTACCTTTTGGGTTAGTTCATTTCTTTTCTTTCCCTTAGTCAGTAAAAATTAGACATACTTTTACAATGCCTAACTACCGATCAAAAACAAGAATGTTGGCCTCATACATTAAATGGAAATTAGTATGGGAGAGAGGTTGTGGGAAGAAGGCAGGAGAACAGGGTTGAGAGGGTGAGATAGATCAGGTGATTGAATGGAAGAGTAGACTTGATGGGTCAAATGGCCTAATTCTGTTCCTATCACTCATGAGCCAATGAAATGTTTGCATTGGAGCAAAGATTTTTACATGGTGGTGAATTTCCAATATTCTGTGTATTGAAGGATGGGTGGGTGATGAGTATCTGCCTTGGTCAATCAACCCTGACAAAGACAAATGTGACTCATCACTCCAGATTCTGTTTCTGTCATTAAAAGAAGAACATATCCTTCCATAAGTGGAGCCCACACCAGGAATAAGGTCTTCATCTCCAGGCAGTGCCATATTAGTAGAGATGTTTGCAGTTTCTGACTGCCCTCAGAATTTTTGTGAAGAAAATCAGGTTCTCATCAACATAACACAACCCATAGTGTGCTGAAAGAAAGAAAATCCAAAGTGGGTAAACGAAATATGGCTTTGTGCTTCATCGTTAATTTTGGCTGGACTCCACAGGAGCATGAAACACCTCAAGCATTCAGCAACAGAGTAAAAAATTCACTGCAAACACTTGTTGAAAACCGTGGTTTAATTTTCCGCGTTCACAGGAAGCGCTCAATCATCTTGCTTAAAGCCTGGCATTCAAGTGCATCTTGGTTGCTAGCAGTGCTATTTGATTAATTAACTTGGATTTTAAATGTCTGTATCTGCAGAACTCATGCATAATTGATAGTTCTTAATATGCCTTCTTGATCATTTTAATGTACTGCTTCAAGTAAAGCAATGAGAGTTAGACGAAGATAGACATAAAAAACTGGCGTAACCGCGGGACAGGCAGCATCTCCTGGAGAGAAGGAATGGGTAACGCTTCGGGGCGAGACCCTTCTTCAGAGATGCTGCCTGTCCCGCTGAGTTACTCCAATTTTTTGTGTCCATCTTCGGTTAAAACCAGTATCTGTAGTTCCTTCTTACACAGAGTTAGACGAAGGACTTACAAGCCCCATAAACCAGATACAATCCAATGACGGTCCATTTTATACTACCATCATAGAGTCTGTCCTCACTTTCTCCATCATGGTCTGGTTTGACTCAGCCACCAAGCATGACATCCGGAGGCTGCAGCGCATTGTTTGATCAGCTGAGAAGGTTGGTGGCTGCAACCTTCCCCCCATCGACGAACTGTACACTGCAAGGGCCAGGAAGTGAGCAGGTAAGATCATCTCTGACCCCTCTCACCCTGGCCACAAACTCTTTGAAGCACTTCCCTATGGAAGGTGAGCCACTGCCAGACATACAAACAGTTTTTTTCCACGAGAAGTAGATCTACTCAACAACCAAAAGTCTGTAGCCTCCTTTTGCTCTGGTATTCTATTTCATTCTTCACATATTTAAATTATAACGTTTTATTCTTAATTGTTTACTATATATCGTGTTGTTACTGCGAGAAAAGCACCAAGACAAATTCCTTGCATGTATACATACTTGGCTAATAATATTTATTCAATTCAATTTAATTCAATTTAAGAAACCGAGTCAATAGCACTTGGATTATAGTGAAAGAATATCAAATGAACTATCCTGAAATGCATTATATATTCCCCTCTGAGATCATTCTGAATGACTCGGTCAGGTGGTGACGTTGGTAAATGCTAGCGGGTTGGTTGGCCTTTGAATTAAGCAGCAGAGTTAATAAGAGCACCCACTTACTGGAAGTCACCATTCAAAGTCAAATCAAAGTCATCGTTTTGAGAGCAAGTCTCAAAGCAGCCACCCACGAATAAGAAATAATAATGAGGATATGATAAAGACCTTTGTTGACTGACGAAATATACAGTATTGTGAATAATGCAAATTACAGAGTAAAATTAATAATGGTCTAACAGATCAGCACAATGCTTTTAGCTTCCGTTTGTTATGCTCTCCTAACAAAGACCAGTGCCAATAAAGCCACTGTTTTATGTTGTGGAAGCAGATTATTTTTCTCTGTGTTTAACTGCAATGCTTGAGTAACATCGCATCTTCTTATTCCAATTGCCGCACCAAGAATGTGTTTTGATACTTCACAAATAAGTTGCGTTTTAGAATTTGGCTATAATATAATCTCACACAACATAAATTCACAACAAACAAAAACATACAGTAGCTGAAGGGATAATAATAATAATAATAATAATAATAATAATATTAATATTACACATAAGTGCAACGAGATTTGGTTTGCAACTTCCATCCGATGTCATAACTTAACAACTAATAAAATGTAGGTATAGATACCCTGAGAACAAGGTTTGTAAAACGTACATTAGACCAGTAAAAGTCAAAACTGACTAAAGTGCAGATGTGTCTGTGCGACGTGACCATCCGAGGGAGACAGTCCATGGGGGTGGGGTGTACTCAGCAGGGCCGGTTCAGAGCCGCTATAGCTCTGGGAATGATGCTGTTCCTGAGTCTGGAGGTGTGGGCGTAGAAGGCCTTGTAACATCTGCCGGGAGTAGTTCGAACAGTCCATTACAAGGGTGAGAGGAGTCTTTATGGATGCTGACGGCCTTCCTGAGGCACCGTGTGTGGTAATTGCCCTCCAAGACTGGTAGCGGTGTCCCAATGATCTTTTGCGCTCTGTGGACAATGCGCTGAAGAGCTCTCCTCTCCGCCTCCGTGCAGCTGAGAGACCACACAGAGATGTCATACGTTAGTATGCTCTCTGTCGTGCAGCGGTAGAAGGTTGGCAGCAGCTGTTGGGGCAGACCAGTCCGTTTCAATGTTCTTAGGAAGAACAGTCGTTGCTGTGCCTTTTTGACCAGCGCAGCGGTGTTGGTGGACCATGTGAGGTCCTCTGAGATGTGAGTGTCCAGAAACTTAAAGCTGGACACTCTCTCCACACTGTCCCCGTAGATAGAGATTGGGGCGTATTCCCCATTCTGTGACCTCCTGTGCTCAGGACACAGTCCTGTGGTGTGCCGGTGCTCTGGGTGATAGTAGAGGACAGGTGTGGCCCCAGTCTCACTGCCTGCGGTCGCTCCGTCAGAAAATTCAGGATCCAATCGCATATCAGTGAGCTGAGGCCTAGCTGGTGGAGTTTGGTGGTGAGCTTGGTGGGGATGACCATATTGAAGGCAGAGCTATAGTCAATGAAGAGCATCCTCACGTAGGTGCCGTGCCTTTCCAGGTGGGTCAGAACAGTGTGAAATGCCACAGAGATGGCATCCTCTGTGGATCTATTTGCCCTGTATGCAAATTGATGAGAGTCCAATGATGCAGGGATGCTGGATTTGATGTGGGAGAGGACCAGCCTTTCAAAGCACTTCATTGGTATTAGAGTTAGGGCAACCGGGCGGTAGTCATACAGGTTGGTGACTTTAGACTTTTTCGGCACCGGCACTATGGTAGCTGTCTTCAGGCACTTGGGGACTGTTGCCAGAGATAGAGACAGGTTAAAGATCCTCGTAAATACCTCGGCCAGCTGTACAGCACAGTCCTTTAGTACCCTACCCTGGACACCATCCGGGCCTGCAGCCTTGCGTGGATTGATATTACGCAGAGCGCACTGTACCTCCTGGGTGCTCAGTGTTAAGGCCTGTCCCTCCGCTATGGCCGGGGTTGTTCCTCTCCTGGTGGATTGGGTCCATTTCAACAGATAACATCGTAAACGTAATCTGATTCTGCAGCCGTGTATAAAATATAAAAAGGGTGCACAAAATTATAAATCATTCATTTCAGAAATGTAAATGTTCTTACAAAATATTCATGCTGATGTAATCTAAAGATCGATTTATTACAATCTAAATTATTTTGTATCTGTGTCTCCATAATAAATTGGATAATTTATATTCACTGAAATGTATTACCTTTCTAAGAATGACGAGCATTTGATTAAGAATGACTAGCATAGAATGACTATGCAAGCAAGTAGAATTTAGTCAGTCCAAAAATATGGTGCAATTTTGGATTTTTTTTTTAAGTGTATATATCTCGACAACCTACAATGTGCACTTCCAACAATTATATTCTTTTCATCCGGAATCTGATTTTCAATGTAAATTGATGAGAGGGCAAAGTTGATGCGAGATCAGCATAAAAAGCCAGAAGATTGGTTAGCAAAGGTAATTAAATTATTTATTCAAGAGATGATACTGAATGATGAAGAAGGTATCAAATTGGTCGTGTTTAGGAACAGCATCCTGAGATATCACAGACAAAACAGAGAATGTAAATAAATTAATTTTTACAAATAAATAATTTGGATATATGTAGGGCCCAGGCCAAGGAGGTCTATAGACAAAAACTCTCTTCTGATTCCATTTGAACTGTGAGTTCTAAGAGGCCATTTCATAAAGTCGTTAAGAGTCAACTACATTTGCCGGGTTTGAAACTGATGTGTGCCTTAAAGGTCACACCTGGAGTCTTGTGTGCAGTTTTGGTCTCCTAATTTGAGGAAGGACATTCTTGCTGTTGAGGGAGTGCAGCGTAGGTTCACGGGGTTAATTCCCGGGATGGTGGGACTGTCATATGATGAAGGAATGGAGCGACTGGGCTTGTACTCACTGGAATTTAGAAGGATGAGAGGCGATCTTATAGAAACCTACAAAATTATTAAGGGATTGGACACGCTAGATGCAGGAAACATGTTCCCAGTGATGGGCGTGTCCAGAACCAGGGGCCACAGTTTAAGAATAAGGGGTAGGCCACTTAGAACTGAGATGAGGAAAAACTTTTTCACTCAGAGAGTTGTGAATTTGTGGAATTCTGTGCCTCAGAAGGCAGTGAAGGCCAATTCACTGGGTGCATTCAAAAGACTGTTAGATAGAGCTCTAAGGGCTAGCGGAATCAAGGGGTATGGGGAGAAGGCTGGAACGGGATACTGATTGTGGATGATCAGCCATGATCACATTGAATGGCAGTGCTGGCTCGAAGGGCCGAAGGGCCTACTCCTGCACCTATTGCCTGTGTCTCTATCTAGGCCAGACCATGTATAGTTATGACATTTTATTTCCAAAAGGACATCAGTGATTCAGAAGCTTATTTATTACAACCAGCATTTCCATAGTCACCATTGTTAATACTATTTTTTTTAATTCTACTTTTTTTTATTATTTGAATTTAATGCCCCCAGTTAGTGTGGTGGCATATCACAAACTCAAGTCTCCAGATAAATAGTACAGGCCTCTAGATACTAGTCTTAAACAACCAGTGTGCTATTGCAGCCAAGTGCGAAGTTGTTAATCGACTAGTGTCCTGGGAGAAGCAATTCAGACTGAATAGCAGAGCTTTGAAATAAATGTAAACTTGCAACAGACGTCTGTGGCTTTCACGCCATCCAGTCGCCCCTGTCCTAACTTGCCGCAGATGATCAGGGTGAGAGAAAACAAAAATAAAATACTGAATGGCCCCTGCATTTATCATTGGGAAAGTCCTGAGCCAATATTAAATTTCCTACTTAATTTTTCCAATGGCACAGTCAATTGTACATGAGATACCTTGGAAGTATATACTACTTCCCAACAGAAAACAGCATTTAGAGAATCAGGACAGCCAGTTAAAGGTTTTTCTAAACATACCTCTGAGTCATAATGGCATAATCACCAATCATTCATAAGTATAATGCACTAAATCAATCTCCACTAACCACCCATTATTTACTATGCATCACGTGCAACTGCACATAACATATTGTACATTTACAAATTAATGTGCAGTATTGAAAATGGTTTCAATCACAGTACAACAATTGAAAGATCTGAAAGCACTGGTCCTGCATCATATTGAAGAGCCAGTAAGGCCTCTTTTGTTTTTAACCTAAAATAGGTTGACAGGTTAATTTTATTGGTGCCCCAGCGCACATATGGACAGAAGGTCATGAGTTTGGGGGATTTAATGAGTAGAATCTCTGGAGGATATGTGTAAGTGATGTTTTGGTTTGGGACCCTTCTTAGGTCTTATTAGCATTCAGTCTTATTTGTGGAGAATCCATCTAGTGTAAACAGCTGTCGCAGAACAGACTGAAGAAGATGATGAATTTCTGTTGTGAGACACTTGAAACCTACCTGAATGCACTTAGGTTCACTGACAGAGGAATATTAGGCAGGGGAGATTGCACACCACACAAAATACATCACCGGTGTCCTATTTATCAGTACTAAGCTGATACATTTAATATATATTATGTTGCTGATTAAATGAGACACTTCTGATAGGCTGCAAAATTGGGCATCAAAGCTCAGCCTCCCATTTTGCTATTTGTCAAGTACCCTGAGTGGTGAAGGGTACATTGAGACTACAGGCATAAGAAAGACTTAATTATATTTGATTGGATCGTTTAGAGCCCACACAGAATGTTGCTACTTGAACTGGAACACTTGCCAACATGTGGACCTCAATCATGTAAAATGAATGCAGGCTCGATGGAAAGTACTTTTATAACAAAGTCTTTGTTCTCCCAGTTTTAGCCAGTCTGGTTTATTTTGTGGGAGGAAGTATTCCAGTACAGAGCAACACTTTGATTTCCTTCCATAGAGCCGATTTTAGCAAATGCCACAGAGCTCTTCACAGAAAGATAATGCATACATTTGGTACTAAGTCAACTGGGAATTATTAGAGCAGATACCAAACGCTCAATCAAGCAAGAACGTTTTTAGTCAGAGAATAATATGGCACAGAAACAATACCTTCAATCCCCAAAAACACTTTTGCACTAATCCCATTTTATTACCCCTACATTGTGAATCTGTGGAATTCTTTGCCACAAAAGGCTGTGGAGTCTGTCAGTGGATATATTTAAGGCAGAGATAGATAGATTCTTGATTAGTACAGGTGTCAGGCATTATGGGGAAAAGGCAGGAGGGATCGATAGATCAGCCATGATTGATTGGCGGAGTAGACTTGATGGGCCGAATGGCCTAATTCTGCTCCTATCACTTTTGATTTTATGATTCCCCTCTATGCCCCCAAGTCTCTACCACTCAATTTACAATGGCCAATTAATTTTTTGTCGGTTTTGGAAGCAAACCTGAGCACCTGGGGAACCTCGCATGGCCAGAACGAGAACATGCAAACTCCACAAGAGAAGGACAACAGGACAGAATTGAACCTTGGTCGTTGTAACTGTGAGGTTAGCAGCTTCACCAGCTGCACTGCTGTCCTCTCCTTAACAGAGGAAAGGGGACAAGGGGAAATGTAGAGGTTGGAGGGAGGGACTTTCTAAGCGCAAACTACTTTGGCGGTTTGAGGCATGGTCATCCATGCCAAAGATATGAAAATGGGAATGTAAAAGAGGCCAGTTTGTAAACACAGAGATTTGTTCACCAGGAGGAGATAAGTAGGGCCTTGATAGGGGGTTAAATTAGGATGACAACTGTAGAATTAAAGTTGTTTAATTGGAGACCAATGTTACAACCACAGAGGTGATAGGTTAACAGGACAATAGGTTTGTAGAATAAAATAAACCAGCTGGACTGGAAGTGCATGGAAATAGTTATCTCTCAGCAAGGAAAGCTCAGTTTTGCCATAGTTTCTGCCAAAGCTAAATCATGAGTTGTGGAAAAATCCACGCAGACTCCATGTGAGGATGTCAACTGCCAGCTGACTTGCAGATGAGATCACACACTATCTTTATGGTCAATTTGGAATATCTGCATGTTTGATCCTTGTCATCGCAATCTATAGGAACAGTGAAGTTAAGCATTAATTTCTCAATTGCACAAATACAGTGAGGCAGAGGGACATTGAAAGTCTTGCAGCAACACATGCACATGGAACCAAACAACATACAGAGCATAAACTATATTTGAATTATACAAGACAGCGAAAAAAAGAAAAAAGCAAAAGCACAACATTAGTGCAAAAACAGAATTAGAAAACAAGTCCATACATGAGCTAGTCCCATTTATTCATATTTACCCAATATCCCTCTAAATCTTTCCTATCCAATTATCTATCGAAATGTCTTTTGAAAGTCAAAATTGTATCCACATAGAACATAGAACAGTACAGCACAAGAACAGACCTGTAGGCATTGTAGGCTAGTATAATGCCATGTTAACTTGTTCCTAATCAGTCCATGCTCATCCAAATGCTGGTAGATCCTATCCCAAAGAATCCCCTTCAACAACTTTTCCACCACTGATATCAGGTTCACCAACCTGTAGTTCCCCAACTTGTCCTTGCTGCCCTTCTTAAATAACTGAACAAAACATCCTCCATTCTTATATGAACTTCTTATATGACTATGGATTGCCTGTCCAGAGTCATATAATAATTTTGTTTCAAACGGCGCAAACTTGGTGGGCCCAAGGGCCTGTTTTTACGCTGTATCTTTAAACTGAACTGAACTGAATAAATCTGGCATGAAGTATTACTTTAATAGCATTAATATTTCAAATTTTCATTCATTCTCCATTACTATATGTAAAAGTGCTTCTGATGTTTCTTCATTGGCAAAGAATATATATTTGTCTTCATTTGATTTTTTTCCATTGCATACATTTTCCTTGTACTTCTGTGGCATTTCTTTCTAGGGTCTTGTGGCCCTAAGAATTCTGACCTTGTTTCTTTCTTGCTTCTACTATCATAGGGAGGATTGTGTGAGACTTTGGGGACACTCATGAGTGTTTAAATAGGATATTATTTATTATACAGCATCAGTTTTGCTTCCATCTTTGAAATCATCAGTCACAAAATTGATCGGTTTACGCAGAAGAAATTTTAATATGGTTCCCAGATCAATAATGCTTCTAACAGTCCAAAAATATATATTATTGGGTTAATGAGGATTCAAAGTGCACATTTTCCTGTGACAGGAAGTTGAGGCCTGATCACAATATCCAACCTCTATTTCACAAATATTTCCACCTTATTCAATCCCCTTCTAATTCTGTGCCACTGTAAACAAGGTAATTTGATAGAATATATTCATAATGGTGGAAGTGATTGTCAAAATGGAGAAGCAGAAACTGATTTTGCTCTTCCAGATTTTTACCAGTGGCTTTGGGCAGCCTGACATTTCCAACTTAATTCATATCATTGATGTCTGATGTAAAGGTTGTGAACATTATCAGCCCAACTTCTTTTATTTACTTCAAGCACAAAACATGAAATGCTCATTTCCCAAAAAAAACTGTTTTCAACAGACTAAAATCCATAAAAGATGCAATGCAGGACTTTTAATGCATTTTATAGCAATTTAAAGTAAATGGGGTCAAGGTTCTTCAATTTTAATGTCTACAGTTATATTCCTGAAAATGTATTGAAGAGAAAGCTTTGCTTTTTTTCCTGCTATTTGCAAGCGAATAATGGGAAATGATTACATTGCCACTCGAGCATTCACTACTGAGAGAGACTCATTTTCACTAAAGATACTACAGCGGAGCAAGATAGTCCATTCCACGAAAAAACCGTAGTAGGTGATGGGTAATCTTCAGCGCCATTTCCGTAACTGGCTTCCGTCATGGCGTCCTCAAATTGAATCGGCGGCATTTCTGGACAAAAGGAATAGATGACATTTCGGGTCGAGACCCTTCTTCAGACTGAGTCAGGGGAAAGAGGAACTCAAGCCATCCTCCCCCTCCCTCCCTCCGACACTGACACAGAGCGATCGCCGGCCCCCTATTGTTTTGTTAAACATCTATTTCCTTTGGTGTTTTTTTTTAATTTCCCCCTTACCATTTCCGTACTTTTTCGATAGCTGTCATGACCTGTTTGAAGTCATCCTTCACCCTGCTCCTGGTCTTGGCCCGCACTGATCTGCCGGACATGCTGTGTGAGTGTGTTTGTTTGGCGGAGTCTGAGGGGAGAAGCGCCGGCACCAAGAGTGAGCGAACGTGCGGACAGACGGACGAAAGCAAAGATCATAGAGCGGAATAGGTGACATTTCGGATCGAGATCCTTCTTCAGACTGAGTCAGGGGGAAGAGGAACAAGAGATATAGACGGTAGTAAGAACAAATGAATGGAAGATATTCCTATATCTCCCGTTTCCCTTTCCCTTGACTGTCAGTCTGAAGAAGACCAGTCGACCCGAAATATCACCTATTCCTTTTCTCCAGAGATGCTGCTTCATCCGCTGATTTACTCCAGCCTTTTGTGTCTGTCTTCAGTTTAAACCAAAGATCATAGACCACCCAATGATCTTTGGTTTAAACCAGCATCTGCAGTTCCTTCCTGTACAAGGTATGTGATGTTTTCGTGTGTATTAGCATGTGTCCAATCAGATTTGGCTTCCAGTCAGATTAACAATCATGCAAATTTCCACACACACACTTACTTCAGCAAATAGCGACCACGGCAGTGCTGACAGTGATGGGGGAAATTGATGGTTTACTGCATTTAAAAAGAAATTTAAAAAAAACATTTAAAACATTTAAAAACACACAAACTGTTCCCCCGCAACGCTGATTACACTGCGAGAGGCATAACTGAAGTCGGGTTGGGTTTACCGAAATAGCGGAAGTTACAATGGAATGTTGCGTACTACACGTCATTCCATTGGATTTTGCAGGAATGGTCTATCTTGCTCTGCTCTAGTATCTGTGATTTTCACTGTGCGCAACCGATTGCAGTGTTGTCTGTCAGATTCTGCAGCCAACATCTAATTTGTAAACATTTTACACCAAATATCAGTGCAGTTCCTTTACATTGTCAAGAAGCAACAGGCAGCTGTAACACCCCAGGTTAATTACTCATTCCCTGCTGACATTAATTCAACAGGCTTTATACTGGCGGATGGCTCAATAATCAATTTTGCTAGTTCTCCAATTATCTTAAAAGCGCAATGTAAATGAAAATATCAGACAAGGAAAAAGTAAATTTAACAAAGTGTTGTTTTTGTAACCATTAAAAAAAGAGATCTCAGACTGCAGAATTTTAAGGGTCAGTTATCTTATTTCATGTTAATGCCTTACAGCAATTCAAAGTCAAAATATATCTCCAGAATCTACAAGAATTGCAGCCTTGTGGTTAAGTTTAACATCGATTTATTGAGAAAACATGGAATAAAATGTCCAGCACCGGTAACAGTGGGAGTACCACATTGTTTCTAAAAACCCACCGGTTCACTCATTCTTTAGGCAAGAAAATCTGTCCCAAACCTATCTGACCTATAAAACTCCAGACTCACAAAACAAATCACTCAGTAGTTGCATTAACATCAGTGGCCTGGATTTTGACAGGTGTCAGAAACCTGCACAAATATTTAGCATTTTTGATGGGCTGCAAAGCTGGGGAATGAAGCTTAAATACCATGAGGAATTTCAAGGCTTTCAGTGGGCCTTCCATGTAGCTCAATTAAAGTGAGACACAGAATACTGCAGATGCTGGAATCTTCAGCAAAAAAACAAAGTGCTGGAGGAACTCAGCCGATCAAGCAGCGTGGAGAGGATGGACAGATGACCTTTCAGATCAGGACCCTTTTTCAGATTCAGTTAGATTAATGAAAGTCCTGCTGTCACCTGACTTAGTGACAGAGAGATGGGTCTGAAAAAGAGTCTTGACCCAAAATGTCACCCATTCCTTCTCTCCCGAGAAGCTGCCTGTCCCGCTGAGTTACTCCAGCATTTTGTGTCTACTGACAGAAAGATGGGATTGGCCTTCCAGATAAGGAGATGGCAACTTTCTGGGAATAGGGAATGCCAGTGACAAGTGCAGGCAACAGCACTGCCTCAGAAAAATCCAGGTCATTTGACATTTAAAAAAAACACAGATTCCTATGGGATGGCTTCAGATATGTTAAAGTCTTGCCCAGCTGTCTCAATCCTGCTTCTTCTCATTTAAGGACAACTGCCTAAGGCAGGAGAGCTATCCGACAAAAGAATCAGGTAACACACTGACATGGCCAGACTGATTCCTGGGATGTCAGGACTTTCATATGAGGAGGGACTGGATAGACTTGGCTTGTACTCGCTAGAATTTAGAAGATTGAGGGGGGATCTTATAGAGACTTACAAAATTCTTAAGGGGTTGGACAGGCTAGATGCAGGAAGATTGTTCCCGATTTTGGGGAGGTCCAGAACAAGTGGTCACAGTCTAAGGATAAGGGGGAATTCCTTTAGGACCGAAATGAGGAAAACATTTTTCACACAGAGAGTGGTGAATCCCTGGAATTCTCTGACATAGAAGGTAGTTGAGGCCAGTTCATTGGCTATATTTAAGAGGGAGTTAGATGTGGCCCTTGTGGCTAAAGGGATCAGGGGATATGGAGAAAAGGCAGGTACAGGATACTGAGTTGGATGATCAGCCATGATCATATTGAATGGCGGTGCAGGCTCGAAGGGCCGAATGGCCTACTCCTGCACCTATTTTCTATGTTTCTATGTTTTTATGGTCACACTCACAGAATCATACTGTTCACCACGTGCCCCAGTGGGTGGCACAGTGGCACAGCAAATAGTGTTGCTGTCTCTAGGTGCCAGAGACATGGTTCAAACCTGATCTTGGGTGCAGTCCGTGTAGGGTTTTCATGTTCTGGCTGTAACCGCGAGTGTTTCATCCAGATGCTCTGGATTCCACCAACATCCCAAAGACATGCAGGTCTGTAGGTTAATTGGCCTGTGGTGGGTAGTGAGTGGGTGAGGTGGTCGGATAACACAGAGCCAGTGCAAACGGGTGATCGATGGTCGGCGTGGCCTCGGTGGACTAAAGGACCTGTTTCTATGCTGTATCTTTCATTCATTTATCAATCAGAACTCCTACATCATGGTCTCTTGTATCTTGTCTTGTCAGTAAAAAGGAATAGAACAAGTCATGAGAACAAAATAAAAATCAAGGAAATTTTCAGCACAGAATGCACCCCCTGAGCTCATAACATCCATCCCAGGAAATAAAAATGACAATTTTTACCACTGTTAATCCCACTGCTCGTTTCCATGGCAGCCTGGCTGATTGGCCAGGTACCTTTAAACAATATGTTTCCACCTACACTAATCGTTCAGAGACCTCATGCATGAATGAAGAATATTTACATCAATTCAATGGTTTGCATATATTTGGTGAATTTCTTTCAACAGATATGCTCAAACCATATACTCTAGTTATTGACTTTTCTGCAAAGTGAAGATAATCCTTCCTGTCTATCCTATCAGTGGATTTCATTATTTTCATAGTGACTCTATAATTCCCTCTGTATCCTTCTTTTTTCAGAAAAACACAACGCCTGTCTAGAGTTCTGATGAAGAGTCCTCAACCTGATACATTTTGGAACGAAACCCAGTGTCCTTCGAGTAGCTGAGTGCAACTGGACGGAATGATGCTCAAGTTGGTCATGGCTTATTGAAAGTCAAACAAAAGGACCTGTCGGGGTTCCGTGAATATGTCAATCATCAGCATTTAATCAAAATAACGTGAGCTAGCAGCATGGACACCAATCTTCTTCACCCACCACTGGACCTGACTGTTGCAATCATTGCTTGCTCAGGGTCCATAGATAGAATGTTGTACTGTGGTTCCGTCACCTACAACATGACCATCACCTGCTACACCACCAGTTAATACATTCAACAGTGTTTAATTGTCATATGTACCGGAACAATTAAATTCTTACTTGTTGCAGTCTAACACACAGATAAATATATAGTAATCAATAAAGCAATAAATTAATAATCATAAACGCAATAACACATAAACTGTAATACCAGGTAACCATAATAGTGCAAAACCAAATTCAAAAACACAGTCCATAGAAGATTGTAATCGTTTTGGTTATGAGCGAGTTGAGAACGTAGCCAGGGTGGCAAGGGTTTCCAATGATATTAGCTGCCTTTTTGAGGCATCACCTTCTATTAATTGCTTAGATGAAGGGGAGTCAGAACCTGTGATGGACTTGGCAGTTACTATCACTACCTGTATCTTCCTTTTTTTCTGCATGTTCGAGTTACTAAACCAGGCGGTCTGAAGAAGGGTCCCAATCCAAAACATCGCCTGTCCATTCCCTCCCCAGATGCTGCCCGACCTGTTGAGCTTCTCCAGCACTTTGTGTTTTGATCAAGATTCAGGCATCTACAGTTTTTGGTGTCTCATATTTGTGATGCTCACTTAGCTCACCTGCAATGCTGTCATTCCTGGACATCAGGTAACTCAAAGCTCGCGAGATTGAACCCAATTGTTTAATAAGCTGCAGTCTGACTGCACTCTTCCTTGCTGACCTAAACCAACACTTCGTACTATCTTCCTAATTACCATCAATCGTTTACATCCATTGTTTGAAGTAGGTACACAAAAAGGCTGGAGAAACTCAGCGGGTGCAGCAGCATCTAAGGAGCGAAGGAGATAGGCAACGTTTTGGGCCGAAACCCTTCTTCACACTCATTGTTTGAAGTGTATGGGCCAATTTTATGTAGAATTGTGAATAGGACTTTGGCCTAATGATATTATAACAAACTATGTACGAAGCAGCTTGTTAAGCATTAGGACAAGTATAAACAGCATTTAATTAATCTGAGCAAGAGTATCCTTTTCATTTGATCCGAGAAAGTAATTATACTGATAAAAATGACTTTTAGTTGGTATATATCATAGCATAGCAAAATGTCTGAGGCCACCTTCTCAGCAAAACTTGATTTTGGTTGAGAGCTTTTGGGTAACATCAGCTCAGAGCAGCTCTTGCACACCTCCTAGTGGCTAAACTCAGCATACCAAGTCCTTCATCAGCCCAACAATGGTGCTGCAGAGGAAGGTAACTGACAATTAAAATAAATAATGATAATAATAATTTGCAGCATATTCGTTATTATTCCCACATATAGACCAAGTAAATTGGGAAAATGGTGCCTTCAATTAATAAGGGAAACAAACTACTCAAGAAGCCAAAATGAATAATCTATGCCACAATTTTTAAATTAATCCTAATCTCATGGAATTCTAGAGTTTAGTAGATCAATCAGCTCAGCAAAACTTTGTAATAGCAACCCATGCTAAGTGGCAGAGAACTATTTCAGCATTCTGTATCTTTCGCTGTACCTATTGTAATTAAGAATGGCTTGATTGTATTTATGTACTAGACTAAGTGGGACCCGTTCGGTCCCAGCATCACACGGGAGGGCTGGTCCCCCAACGCAATATTCCACCTCTCCACCAATTCCAATATTGGTGGCCAGTGGGGGGGGTTGGCTTTCTGGAGCGCTAGTATGGGTGTTGTGGGCTGAAGGGACTGGTTTCCAGATGGCTAGTATGGACATTGTGGGCCGAATAGATTCTTGGGCTGGTAGCTCAGTCACTCAAGCCTGTTGTTCTGGCAGCTCACTCACTCACGGCTGGTGGGCTGGCAGTTGACACGGCTATTCCTTGAAATTCCATTTCAAGCAGGGTGCAAGGGCACCAAATTCAAGTGCACATTCTTACAACTTCAAGCAGGGTGCTAGGCCACCAAACTCAAGTGCAGTTTTATATCATTTCAAGCAGGGTGCAAGGCCACTAAAGACAGCGAATCGTGACCTCTCCCTCCTCAATCTTGCAGAGACTGAGCCACGCCCACACTTCTGGATTTTATAGCCCCTCCCGCCCTCCCACCAGAAGGGGCGTGGCCTTAATGGCATGATTGACAGGAGAGAGAATCTCAACATTTTTAAAACACTAATAACTCTTTTATTTTCCATCGATACGAAAAATCCTTGGCACCTGATGAGCAGAGGGGGGCTCTGAGTAAGATAGCCAAAAATCACAGCTGTATGTGGTAGCATATTTTCTAAAATCAATATAAAGCGCAAACAGGAAGTGGTCAAGATTAGACTTTTAATTATATAGAAGGCGAGGCAACTTTAATTAGGCAAGGCAACTTTAATTCGGCAAGGCAACTTTAATTAGGCAACACAGCTTTAGCATTTCCAAACCAAAGGCAACACAGCTTTAGTATTTCTAAAACAAAGGCAACACAGCTTTAGCATTTGCAAACCAAAGGCAACACTGCTTTAGCATTTATAAACTATAGTTTCAAACCACATTAAGGGCATTGACAGGTCAGTAAAATCACTCACAGTTTCATAGACATGTGTTCAGTGTTATTCATAGATCAGATTGAGAGACGTGACCTTCTCGCTCCCCCATCTTGCAAAGAGTGACTGAGGCACTCAACTCTTCCGGGTTTTATAGTCCCTCCGGAAGGGGTGCGGCCTTCAGGAGAGTGAATCTTTTTTTAAACACTAATAACTCTTTTATTTTTCATAGATGGGAAAAATCCTCGTGTCCTGCGCAGCGGAGGCGGCCTCTGAGTAAGATGGCCAAAAATCACAGCTGTAAGTGGCAGCGTTTTTTCTAAAATCAATATACAGATCCACAGGAAGTGGTCAAGATCAGACTTTTAGTCATATAGATAGTGCTATCTGATTTGAATGGATAGTATGCGAATCAAAGCGTTTCACTGTACCTCGATACGATTGACAATAATAAACCTAATCCTACTCTCTCTCTCTCCTGCTCTTAACTCACATTCATGCAATGGTTTTTCTCAGTCAGATATATATGCAAATACTTATGCGATGTTTATGCAAGGGTGCTGCTCCCAACATGCCCTTCTGCACTCATTAAATCACGTTGGCCTTGGCTCGAGAGTAATGGAGAAATGAGTGATGTGGTGGGCTACTTTGTTGTAGATTGCGATGATGTACATCACTTGTTTTTGTGGACGTATTGAGCTGCCCCAGATGTTTGTGAGGAAAACTTTCAAGATCCACTTACATGGATAGGACAGGTTTGGAGGGATATGGACCAAACGCAGGCAGGTAGGACTAGTGTAGCTGGGACGTTGGCTGGTGTGGGCAAGATGGGCCGACGGGCCTGTTTTCACGCTGTATCACTCAACGACTCTATAACTAACTTGGCTATGTTTCTGAGAGATCTGCCTCTTTCCCGGATTATTTTTGTTTTTTATCAGTGGCTATAATAGAACTGAGTGGTTTGTTAGATTATTTAAGAAGGTAGTAAATCGCATTGCTCTGGATCTTGAGCTATGTGTAGGTTAGACTTGATAATGATAGAAAATTTCCCTTTAAATGGTATTAGTGGAGCAAGTGGATTTTAATACAATCGGGTTTCATGCTCATCTTTACAGTGATACAATGTTGAAAAAAAATCTAAAATTTAAAATTCCAGAGTTACAATTTTGGAATTAAACTTGCTTTTCTGAATTCTTAGTGCATTCTTTGTGAGTTTATGGCTCATGATATGGTCTATTCTACATTGGAGGAAGGAAATAGAGAATGGTCCATCGCTGCAAAGCATCTCCATTGATTCCGCAAGGGTGGCCTTGAGTTACCAGCCACCTGTCACTTTAATTCTCTGTCTCACTCCTCTCTTTCCTTTGCCTTTGAACACCAATATTGCTCCATTGCAAAGTTAGCTCAATAAACTAAACCTTATCTTCTATCTGGTTCGTTGCAACTCTTGGAACACAATAATTAATATGACTATTTCGGATTAACTGCTTTCTCTCCCCATCCATTCACACACACACAAATATGTGTTTTTTTCTTTTTTTCTCAGACTGTTGTATTTTAGATACCTTGATAACTTTTGTCTTCTCTCTCTTCCAGACATTCTGTCTGGTCTCTTCCCTTTCTGCAACGTAAAGCATGCTTGTATTTTCATTTTTCTTGTTCTGATGAAGTGTCATTGACCTAACAAGCTTTTCTGTCCACTTCTTCTTCTTCTTCTTCTTGCATATGGCGTGCACAGCCTAAAGTTGTAGATCAAAGGTAGACATCCAGGCCAGGACAGCATCAGTTTACTGGGTGGATGGTTTGATGCCACCAGGGAAAAGCCTCAGTGAGCAGTCATTCACGATGTGTGGGATGGTCTGGTCTGGATGTCCACAGTCGCAAGCAGGGCTGTCTGTCATCCCTCATGCAGGTGATGGGCTGTTCTTGCATTGAGGGTGCGGATTCTGTTCAGGGTTAGCCATTGCTTGCGATAGAGGTCAAATCCCGCTGGTTTCACTGTGGGGTCTGCGATGACCTCCCAGAGAAACAACTCCAGGACTGTTTGGAATCTGTAAGCTGGGCAATGTTCAGGACTTCTGCTCTAAGCTGGAGGATGAGATGGCTGTTCGGCAACTGTGGCAGGGCTTGAATGCCATCTACAAGGCGAAATCAAGAGGCAGTTCAAATGTCAGTGAAGCATCACTCTCTGACGAGCTCAATGCATTTTACGCCCGCTTTGATAGGGAGAATACTGGTGCGCCTTCCCGAGCTCCCATTCGCTATGATGGTATTTCGGTCACAGTCACAGAGGCCGATGTCAGAAGATCCTTCAGGGGGGTGAACCCTCGGAAAGCGCCTGGACGTGACGGTATACCCGGTCGTGTTCTAAAAACCTGTGCAGACCAACTGGCTGGAGTTTTTACGGACATTTTCAACCTCTCACTTCTGAGGTCTGAGATTCCCACCTGCTTTAAAAGGCCATCAATAATACTGGTGCCCCAGAAGAGCAAGGTGACGTGCCTCAATGACGATCGACCAGAAGCTGTAACGTCTGTGGTGATGAAGTGCTTTGAGAGGTTAATTATGGGACATATCAACTCCTACCTCGACAGGAACCTCAGCCCACCGCAGTTTGCACACCGCCACAACAGATCAACGGTGGATGCGATCTCACTGGCTCTCCACTCTGCTCTGGACCACTTGGACCACAAAAACTCATATGTCAGGCTGTTATTCATTGACTACAGCTCGGCATTTAATACCATCATCCCCTCCAAGCTGGTTACCAAGCTCTCAGATCTGGGTCTCTGCGCATCCCTCTGCAATTGGATCCTTGCCTTCCTCATCCACAGACCATAGTCTGTCCGTATTGGTGGAAATGTGTCATCCTCTATAGCAATCAGCATGGGAGCACCTCAAGGCTGCCTGCTCAGCCCTCTGCTTTACTCACTCTATACTCATGACTGCGTAGCCGGTTATAGTGCGAACTCCATCATCAAGTTCGTCGACAACACCACTGTTGTGGGACGTATCACTGATGGTGACGAGTCAGAGTATAGAAGTGAGATCGACCGATTGACCAAATGTTGCCAGCACAACAACCTGGCTCTCAACACCAGCAAAACCAAGGAACTGATTGTGGACTTTGGAAGGGGTAGGATAGAGACTCACAATCCTGTTTATATCAATGGGACGATGGTGGAAAGGGTCAAGAATTTCAAATTCCTGGGAGTGCACATTTCCGAACATCTTCCTTGGTCCCAGCACACTGATGCAATTATAAAGAAAGCACATCAGCGCCTCTACTTCCTCAGAAGATTATGGAGAGTTGGTATGTCAAAGAGGACTCTCTCGAACTTCTACAGGTGCTCAGTAGAGAGCATGCTGACTGGTTTCATCGGGGCATCGTCCGGCAACTTGAGCGTTCAGGAGAGGAAAAGAATGCAAAAATTTGTAACCATTGCTCAGTCCATCATCGGCTCTGACCTCCCCACGATCAAAGGGATCTATCGCATTCGCTGCCTCAAAAAGGCTGCCAACATCATCAAGGACCCACACCATCCTGGCCACACACTTTTCTCTCCGCTGCCATCAGGCAGAAGGTACAGGAGCCTGACATCTGGTACATCCAGGTTCAGGAACAGCATCTTTCCCGCAGCCACCAGGCCATTAAACTCGCCATCAAACAAACTCTGAACTATAACAGCCTATTGTACTTTATCTGTTTATTTATGTGCATATATATGGTCTATGCTATTTAGACACACTGAACTGTTCTGTATTTATGTTTACAATATTCTGTCGTGCTGCAGCAAGCAAGAATTTCATTGTCCTATCTGGGACACGTGACAATAAACTCTCTTGTCTTGTCTTGATATTGCTGAATACTGCTTCTTCTTCTTGCCTATGGCGTGCACAGCCTAAAGTAGTAGGTCAACTTATTGATTGTGCACGCCGGGTTGATTGCATTCGTCGAAACAGGGCAGACCACGTAAAGGTTGCAATCTTCCACCCCCTGAATATTGCTTTGCTAATGCCACACTTCAGAAGGAATCATGCACTCTTCCTACTCTTACGGGTGAATAGTCACTTGCAATTCTGGATACGCATGACCATATCTTGACAACAGCAATCCAAAAAGCACTTGGTCATCCAAAATCCCTGAAGTGTATTCAGTGGCTCTACAAGCTCAGAAATCTCCGCCTTAGCTCAGTTAGAAGCTCTTTCCACATTTATGCTCCCAAAGCAAACATCTCAGCAATATTTTTGAGGATTGGAGTGATTTATTTCTTGGCAGCTGGCATGATGAATAGTCAGCTTGTGCACACAACCTATTGATATGTGATAAACACATAGAAACATTGAAAATAGAAAATAGGTGCAGGAGTAGGCCATTTGACCCAGCACCGCCATTTTATGTGATCATGGCTGATCATCCAAAATCAGTACACTGTTCCGGCTTTTTCCCCATATCTCTTCCACCTGCCACAGAAGGCAGGGGAGGCCAAGTCACTAGATGTTTTCAAGAGAGAGTTAGATATAGTTCTTAGGGCTAACAGAATCATGGGATATGGGGAAAAAAGCAGAAACGGGATACTGATTTTGGATGATCAACCATTATCATATTGAATGGCAGTGCTGGTTCGAAGGGCCAAATAGCCTACTATTGCACCTATTTTTTATGTTTCTATGTTTTTAAACTCTTAAAGAACTGAACACCATTTGATATTTTTGCTCCAGGCACCTTTACACCTTTAGTTAGCCACTTTCACACTTGATGGCTGTTGGCTGTAAATGGCATAAAAAACAATTCCACGTTTAAAACAAAGCACTGAATTACATGAGTGTTTGATGAGTTTGTACTGTGCCTTAATTTATATTTTTTGGTGAACTACATCATATGAATGTAAAACATTACTCTGAAGCAACACCCAAAATTGAATTCGAAAGCACAAGTATATGCAAAAATCAATACTGATTTCTAGAGAAAAACTAGTAACCCTATACTTTTGTTTATGTAAAAGTATAAGTAATCTGTATTTTACTTTGTTCTGTGAAATGGTGCAGATGCTTATCATTGATCAGTACTGGCAACGGTTGCTAGGTCGGGTTAATTTGAGTCAATTATTATCTTCAGGGTAATAAGACTGCTATCTACATCTACTCAAGTAGTTGAAATTATGATTTTAATTAACAGATTGATGAGAAAACCTCTTTAAAAGGTCTCATTAAATGAGAGCTGAATAGACTTCATGCCAACTTGGTTCTCAAAGATCCCACAGTTCAAACCAATTACGATTACAAATTAATTTAGGTTGTGTGAAACATGACATCTCATCTCAATCTAAACTGAGTTCTTGTCATATTCAAGCATAATCAAACCACACAGTTTGAAATTGGAACTCTTCCCTGCAAGTTGCAATTAACTAATTCAATTGCTAGTTTTAAAATGTGACTATAAGATTTTTGATAACATATGGAAAAAACTTGGATAAAATATTATTTTATTGAATGGTGTTCCAGGGTCATAAGGGGGGAGGGGGGGGGGGGTATGAGAGAGAAATGGTGTATTCATTGACTATACATTATACTATACATTAGTGCATTTATTTATTATACTACTTTAAAAATACATTCTGGGACTAATATTTCAGAACTTAAGATGCTTCTGTCAAACTAGTCTTTCATCTATTTCAATGATGATACCTTCCTCACTGGTAATTCTGAATGTCTTCCTTTATCATTAACCGTGATTCCCCATTTCCACGATTGAGAATACTCTAAACTGCATCCATTTCCTATTTGTCTATTATCACACCCTCTCCTCCCTCCCAGGGAGAGTTGGAATGAGAGACTGATAGGGGAAGTATAGGCAATGGTTAGGATTTCCCTTGTCCTCATCTTCCATTCCACCAGCTTCCACATTCAATGCATCATCCTTTGTAATTTCTGCCACCTTCAGCAAAATTCCACCATCTGGCGAATCCTCCCGTTCCACAAGCCTAATGGACTATCCCTCTGTGACGCCATGATTTGGGCTTCAATTTTCACCTATCCCTCCCCCTCTCACAGCAAATTCCCCTGCAACACCTGCCTGTTTACCTCTTCACTTCATGTCATCTACAGAACCCAACCAGTCCTTCCACATGAAGTAGCGATTCACTTGTCTTTCCACTTTAATTTTCAGGGTCCATGATAAGGTTTCCATGACATTTAACAAAACCAAATGTAGATGGATATTTGTGGCGAAGACTGCCCTTGTTAAATCCCCTTGTGATCTTGTTTTTAATTTTATTCTGAAACCCATCCTCACACTGTTTTTGGCCTTTTATACTGTTCCAAAGAAGCACTAATATAAACTCGAGAATTAACAATTCATCTCATGACTCGGGGATATTACAGACCTGAGGACTCAACATTGAATTCAACAATTTTAGGACTCTAGCCCTTTTAGTTTGCATTCAAACTCACCAGTTCTAATAGAAGGTAGACAAAAATGCTGGAGAAACTAAGTAGGTGAGGCAGCATCTATGGAGTGAAGGATAGAAGATCATCAACAGTTATTCTAGTTCTTTCTCTCCACGCAGCAGCCTGACCTGACAGATATGCTAAGCGTTCTCTTTCATTTCAGGTTTTTGGCAACTGCAGTCTTCTGTCTCCAACATTTCCTGCATTGTTTTTTTGTCCCTCTGTTTATTTCCTTCCACTAACATTTCCTTCAGATATATCAGTCAACAAACTTTGACTGTTCCAGTGATGACAACTTCTGAAGTCTGAAGAAGGGTTTCGGCTTGAAATGTTGCCTATTTCCTTCGCTCTATAGGTGCTGCTGCACCCGTTGAGTTTCTCCAGCACTTTTGTCTACCTTCAATTTTCTGGCATCTGCAGTTCCTTCTGAAACAAACTTTTAAGACCATCCCCTCTCAACTGGCACTGCCACCATTTGTTATTCAGTCTCTCTTGGTCTTGATCCCATTACAGACATTCTCTTTGATATCTCTTCCTCTCCCTTTTCGTTCCAACTTAAAATATTTGATTTTACACCACTGTATCCAGTGAACTCTCACTTTCTCCACTGACATTGCCTCAGCGAGTGAGAATTTTAGTTTAGTTTAGAAATATAGCGTGGAAACAGGCCCTTTGGCCCGCCAAGTCCGTGCCGACCAATGATCACCCGTACATTAATTCTATCCTACATACTACGGAAAATTCACAGAAGCCTATTAACCCACAAACCTGCAGGTCTTTGGGATGTTGGTGAAAGTAGAAGCCCATGAGAAAACCCACACAGTCACATTGAGAACATGTAAACTCCACACAGACAGCACCCATAGTCAGGATCGAACCCGGATCTTTGCCACTGTGAGGCAGCAACTCTACCGCAGCGTCACTGTGCTGTCCCCTAATATTCCTGGTATTTTGTGTTAGAATTTTAGTTTTATTAGCTTCTACATTTTCCTTTCATTATTAAATTCCCATTTTAGATAAAACTAACTAATAGCTAATTACAATATAAATAATGGTCACAGTTTGATACAATTTCCCCCCAACAGAGTATTGAACATGCATGATTGGCAGATTGTGCAACATCTGGTGGAATGCAATCTAGTAATTGTTGGTTTGTGTTGCGTTACATCCATTCACGGTAAACTCAAGACTGGATCCGCAACTCACTCGTGAAGGCAAAACTCATGAGATAGAGTACAACATTTCCAGCATGTGATATCCTATATACGAAAACTGTCTATCTCAAAAATTAATAGTGAGATTAATGAGAAACAGAGAACAAAGAAAGTAACCTACGGTCGGAGGCTAATTTAATTACAGTGTTACATAATAGATTAAGTTAAATATGTTCATAAATATATAAAACTCAATAAAACTCAAAGGAAATGGAAATAAGGGGTTGAGAAAACACAAGATTAGATTCACAATTAACATACAAACGAACTTTCAAAAAGCGTTTGACAAGGTCCCACAAAAGAGATTAATGTGCAAAATTAGAACACATAGCATTGGGGATGGGTATTGACATGCATAGCGAACTGGTTGGCAGACAGGAAGCAAAGTGTAGGAATTAACCGGTCCTTTTCAGAATGGCAGGCAGTGACTAGTGGGGTGCCGCAAGGCTCAGTGCTGGGACCCCAGTTATTTACAATATATATTTATGATTTAGACAAAGGAATTAAATGTGACATCTCCAAGTTTGCAGATGACACAAAGCTGGGTGGCAGTATGAGCTGCGATGAAGATGCTACGAGGCTGCAGGTTGACTTGGATAGGTTGGGTGAATGGGCAGATGCTTGGCAGATGCAGCATAATGTGGATACATGTGAGGTTATCCACTTTGGTGGCAAGAACACGAAGGCAGATTATTATCTGAATGGTGTCAGATTAGGAAAAGGGGAGGTGCATCAAGACTTGTACATCAGTCACTGAAAGTAAGCATGCAGGTACAGCAGACAGTGAAGAAAGCTAATGGCATGTTGGCCATCATTGCAAGAGGATTTGAGTTCAGGGAGCAAGGAGGTCTCACTGCAGTTGTACAAGGCCCTGGTGAGACCGCACCTGGAGTATTATGTGCAATTTTGGTCTCCTAATTTGAGCATTATTGCTATTTAGGGAGTGCAGCGTAGATTCACCAGGTTAATTCTCTGGATGGTGGACTGACATATGATGAAAGAATGGGTCAACTGGGCTTGTATTCACTGGAATTTAGAAGGATGAGAGGGGATCATAGAAATATATAAAATTCTTAAAGGATTGGACAGGCTATATGCAGGAAAAATGTTCCCAATGTTGGGGAGTCCAGAACCAGGGGTCACAGTTTAAGAATAAGCAGTAGGCCATTTAAGACTGAAATGAGGAAAAACTTCTTCACCCCGAGTTGTGAATCTGTGGAATTCTCTGCCACAGAAGGCAGTGGAGACCAATTCACTGGATGTTTTCAAGAGAGTTAGATTTAGATCTTAGGGCTAAATGAATCAAGGGATATGGGGGAAAAAGCAGGAACGGGGTACCGAATTTAGATGATCAACCATGATCATATTAAATGGTAGTGCTGGCTCGAAGGGCTGAATAGCCTATTCCTGCTCCTATTTTTCTATGTTTCTGTAAATGTTTTCCACGAGCATGTAAAATAACAAGCAGGTTGTGAGGTGGGGTGGGTCTGATTAAGGAACAAAGTAGTGATGCAAGCACAAAGCACAGCTGAAATACTGATGCATACATTATAAATATTATACTTAAAATGAAAGTCTCTTTAAAACATGAAGCATAATGCATGGAGTGAAAAATTAATAGAGGAGGTACTGAAAGTTCTGGCTATTTTAAAAATAGATTTCACCTGCTTTGGATGGTATGCATCCCAGGTTGCTGAGAAAGGTGGGAGTGAAGAATACAGAAGGGATCACCTCTGTGTCCTCCCTGGATAGAGGTATGTCTGAGCCTTGAAGAATAACACACATTACAATTTAAATTGGGGTGAAAGGATAAACCTCAGTTGTGGACATCTGACTCAATAAAAGAATGCCACCATAAATTTGTTAAAGGTGGATTGTGTATGGCTTTTCTGGTTTGATAAAAGGACATTAACTTAAACATTAGCTCTGGTTCTCTCCACACCGATAAGGTCTAAACTGGTATGTCTGCAGCATTCTCATTTTTTTTTTGTATGTTTGATGTGCCTGTTTGAGGGGCTAAAGAGTAGATTTTCTATCTCTAGTTCTTTTGAGTCATTTGATAAACAACTACATGATAAGAGATAGCAAGGTTGAAGTCCAACAGACAGCAAGATTCGTGAGCTTGTGTGTCAGACGACGTATAGTTCGCTGTTGGCTTCTGTCATCGTCCAACATGTTGACAGAATTGGTCGCCCAACGCATCACAGAGTGCATCGTGTTGTCGTTTCCAGGGATTGCCACGAGGGGGCTTCTGTCGAAATAATAAAAGGGGCAGTGTCTAGGATGAGGAGAAATTGGTTCAGACTATAAGCAAGAATTTATGCAAATAGTTGCTTTTTCAGCTGTTTGGAGGTTAATACCAGGTCTTCTGTGGCTGGTTCAGAGCTCCACTATCTGCACCACTTTAGCGATTGGTGGAAGATTTATTAAGATTTTATAAATAAAATAAAATATAAATAAAAACTGAATAAATAAGATTTATTTTAAATAAAAGGAATGCTGTTCCAAAATACCAGGGAAAACCAAGTATGGACTTCTGAGGAGTATCTCATCTATTTTAAATGTTTTAAAAAAGGATCGTACAGTAGTTATTGTCAGTAGCATGCTTAACAATAACTTGCATAACATCAGAAATTTAATCTGGGGATTTTTAATTATGAAAATTACATTGCACCATCAACAAGAAAATCAGATTGGAAAAAGCAGCTGCAATTGTGCAAATCACATGTAATTCTCTCTGGATGGATATTTGATTCAAATCCTTCAATGAGAAGTCCAATTTAAACGTGATCAGCATTTAAAAACAGTGGAAGCACAACCTTTATCTACTACCATAATAAATTCATTCAATTATAGCTTCTACTTATTTTATTACGGTAGTCGCAAAATACAGTTCAACATTAGGGAATTTAAGGCATCAAACTTGTTTTGATGTTAAGTAAATTTAATTATTTTGTGATGACAGTTAACTTGCAATGATATAAAAATGCAACATCCCTACAATACAAGCACACTGTTAAAATCAACAGAACAAATTATGTGAATACAAACAAGAAATCTAGTTGATGTAATCATCAAGATCCTACTTGGCCAAAGGTTATTTAAATCTGTTGAAAGCACAAGCTTATTCAAACAGATCAGAGTACAAAGTCCAAACAATGCACTTTGGTATCCAATTAAACAAGAAATTCAGTGACTACAGCTGAAAGCTAAAGGTTCGGTCATGGTGTACAGACTCTGGTCAATTATGGAAATATTTCAAGCACTCCCTCCATGGTTTCTTATATTTGGAATATTCATCCCAGTTTCTCTGCTCTTGTTGCTGATAATTGCTTTCTTCAGCCTGGAACTGATGAAAGGTATGTTAAAGAATTGCAGATTTTTTCGACGTCATATTTAAACGCACACTTGAAAGGATTGGAGGACAAGTTATTAGAGCTAATAGATGTGAAAATAGCTACAAATGTAATTGTAATTGAAAAATCAAAACACAAATTATTAACTTGAGGTTGGAAAGCTGCATGAACATTACCATAATTCCAACATTGTAATAGTAGCTTCTCTCAAAAAAGTGCCTCGTATCTAGTTTGCAATTAAGCTTCATTCAAAAGGATTTTGATTACTTTAAGATCCTCGGTTCTTCCAACAATAAATTTCCCCAGCGCATGCATGAGAATAGGCAGTTTATTTGTTTGCAGTGTGACACACTACTTATTTTTAACTCCTTCAACTTAGAGATTCTTCAACCTGGTGATCTGGTCACACACTTTGACCATGCTTTGTTGAGAATTAAGGCTCTAGATTGTTCTCAAAAGGACAAAGTGCTGGAGTTACTCAGCAGGTCAGGCAGCATCTCTGGAGAACATGGATGGGTGACATTTTGGGTCCAGACCCTCCTTCAGACTGATTATAGCGGAGGAGAAGAAAGCTGTGAGAGGCAGGACCAAGTGCGGCAGGTAATAGGTGAACAGGGCGAAAGATGTTCAGTTCCACATTCACCTTCAAGAATTTGGTGAAACAGCAGCACTTAGATTGATTGTAGCAAATTAAATAGCCAGTTTAGGAATGACTAAATATTAGGAATAACATAAAAACAAACAGGACAAATCCAGAACATGATTTTGAAAAACAAATTTGCATATGCTGAAAATCAATACTTAAAATAAAAGGCAGGAAACACTCAGCAATTGTGGAGAAAGACATGGTTAACATTTCAGGTCAATAACGCAGAGGCAGAACCATGAAAAAGTAGACAAAAAAGCATGCTTAAAATTTCCAATTAGAGAGAGGGATTGAAAGAACAAAGGGATTTTCTGAGGTAGTGTGGAGACACATGACACAGACTGGTATCAGCTAGGTGAACATGCTGAAGGCTTGTTAATGGCAGCTCATCTATTTATAATATGCAGTTTTGTCAGTGCCTCATTGCTATTTTAGTGATCTGATTCTCTGCTAGATATCTCAGATCATTGTTTTGGAGGTGAAAAAATTAAGTTTCAGCTATGGTAGAGATTCCTCCATTGAATTAAAAATTAAGTTTTAGCTATGGTAGAGATTCCTCCATTGAATGTGGAAGTTTGGCGGGATTGAACAAGGAGAATCTGACTTTAATTGGGGTGGCAGAGAAAAAGGTTTGAGCAGAGCAGGAAATGGAACCAGGTTAAGTCAGCTGCACCTTTCCCCCAGCAGCAGGCCCAGCCCCTGCTCGTCCCTGAGGACCAAAGAGGGTGGAAAGAGGTGTCATTGATGGACACAATAAACAATGGGCCAGTAAGAGGAACAGGGGTCTTATCTTCCGTGCCCGCAAGGTTGGCTGATGGCTGCGGAAGGCATTCTGGGGCACAGCACAGTGAGGGACGACGATTTGCTGATTGATGTGAGGATCCAGAGCAAGGCAATGGTGGCAGGCCGAGCAGCAACCTGGAGTTTGACTGGATCGGACACAGCTCCCTTCGCACGTGGACCAAATGTGGTCTGCCGTGACATGGAGCAGTGGTGGAGATCACCTACAAATTTAGGTGCCAGGACAATGGATCTTTATATACAGTAAAGGGCCTGTCCCACTTACGTGTCCTCGACACGCAAATTATGCAACCTCGTGTCGCGTTGAGCCGAGACGGTCGAGCGAAGGTCGGGCACGATTACATGTGTACGCACAGCAGTCTGGAACATGTGACGTCATTTGAAGATGTACACAAAGCTGGAGTAACTCAGCGGGACCGACAGCATCTCTGGAGAGAAGCAGTGGGTGATGTTTCGTGTTGAGACTCTTCTTCAGTCTGAAAAGAAGGGTCTTGACCCAAAACGTCACCCATTGCTCTCTCCAGAGATGCTGCCGGTCTCGTTGAGCTACCCCTGCATTTTGTGTCTATCTTCAATTTTCTTGGCCCCGCTCTGGGAGTAGAAGTGGGGGCTGATCCGGACTGCAATGGCCGTGAGCCCCAGGCCGAGTTTGTCGATCGTTTGCCTGCTTCTGCTGCTGTTGAAGGTGAGACGCTGTGTCACGCCAGGGTCTTGGGCCTGTCCCACTTTGGCCGTCAGTTCCGCAACAGGCCCTTGGTGCGCAAAGATTTTGTTCACTGCAAGAATTTCAGAGCCCCGCGCGATATCGGGACCGGCCCCGCACAACTCCATACCCCTCTGCGCTTCTAAGTGGGACCGGCCCCGCGCTGCCATACGGTGCCCGTACGCCTAAAGCGACCACGAGGTTGCGTAATTTGCGAGCCAAGTGGGACAGGCCCTTAACACTTTACTGAACTGTATGCAACAAAATAATTTCACTATATCTCGGTACATGTGATAATAACAAACCATTGTGGGCTGTGTGAAGAGGATCACATGGTTGAGAAAAACATATTAGTAACTCTGGAATGAAAAGCAATATTCTCAGAACAGATGTGACAAATGGTCAATGCGGAGAACGAAAGTAGAGTGTGAGATAACCATGGTAGCTGTAGGAAACTGCGCTTAAAATCCCTAAAATTGAGAGTGCTAACAAGAAAGGATGAGTTTCATTTAGTTTCCAACATGCTAAGGAATGTTCACGTTGAATATAAATGCAGTTGGGGGAGAACAAAAAAAAATCTAAGATCGAGTAGGAATATGAATATTTTGTAGCGAATAATTCAGAAAGTTCTATTAGATGAAATAACGTCCAGCCTGCAGCTGGACTGAAATGAATATAATTCAAAAGGTAAAATGAGGTCATTGTTGACAAGGCAAAGAAGAACATTAGATGATTTATAGTTCAAGGACACGGGTAACCCAGCAATGGAAATAAAATCATGTTGGTCAAAGTTTTGAAATACCCAAAATAAAAGGAATTATCGAACAGGTACAAAATCAAACTTGTATATTCCCATGATGATCCGTAAATGTGAAATGCAGTGAATAGAAAAACTGCAGTAGTTACTTTACAATAGCGCACGTTCATTTAAAATCACAAGGCAGGGGCCGATATGCCTATACTGCATTAATCCAAAGAACGTTCCCGACACAAAATGTCACCAATTCATGTCCTCTAGATGCTGCCTGTCCCTCTGAGTTACTCCAGAACTGTCTTTTTCTTTTGCCAATACAGCATTATTAATAGATTACTCACAGATCAGCATTACTTACCCTGCATGCTGTTTTAAATTTTATAATAAAAATGTTTAGTAGATTTAGTTTCATGTCAATAGTCAATGGGCATAAGAGGAGCAAATATGTGAGGAGATTGCACGCAGGACTAATATGTTTGTCATAATTGAGGATTTTAACGTTCCCATTATTGACTTTATAGTGAAAAAGGTTTACACCGGACATAATTGGTCAAATGTGTTCAGGAAAGTTTCCTCAGACAATATGTAGATGCCCCAACACAGGAGAGGGTTACACTTGACCCAGTTTTAGGAAATTGGGAGGGGCAAGTGGCTGTAATAATCGTGGGGTGAGCCTTTTGGGATCAACAACCACTGTTCCATTATCGTTAAGATAGTTATGGATAAATCAGGGTGGGCCTGCAAGTTAAAATTCTAAGGTAGACACAAATGCTGGAGTAACTCAGCGGGACAGGCAGCATCTCTGGAGAGAAGGAATGGGTGATGTCGAAACCCTTCTTCAGACTGATATCAGGGGAGGGGGCAGGTCAGAGATAAAATGTAGGCGGAGACAGTAAGACTGGTGGGAGAACTGGGGAGGGATGGAGAAGGAAAGCAAGGGCTATTAAGTTAGAGAAGTCAATGTTCATACCGTTGGGTTTAAGCTACCCAAACAAAATATGAGATGCTGTTCCTCCAATTTGCGCTGGGCCTCACTTAATGACGTTTTATGTAGATAAATGTGAGGTGCTGCATTTTAGGAAGTCTTACCAAGGCAGGACCTTCACAATAAATGGCAGGGGGAGTGTTGTAGAGCTGAGGGATATAGGAATGCGGGTACACCTATATTAGAGTGTGAGTGTGAGGCACAATCTAGTTAATTCCTATTTTCTTCTGAACTCTAGGCCACAGCCTTCCCATTTTCACACATTCTACTCACATTTTCCCCGTTGAAGCAATAAACACGTTCCCGCCACATTTCTACCTATATACCCATATTTCCGAACATTTTAATTGTTTAAAGTTTTAAAAACAGCCCAAAAACTCACCCATTTCGGAAAAGAAACCAGAGTGATGTTACAATGCATTCGCAAGGCAGGACGGGAGACTCTGGGAGGGAGGGGTACTCCAGCAATCGCGGTGGCGGCGGCTGGCAGCGCCCGACGCATGGCGGGGAGGGTGTTGCTGGAGCTGGACTGAGGGCTGAGCCCGAGGCTTGGGATAGGGCCGTGACCGGGGCCGAACAAGAAGCTGCCGCTGGAACCAAGGACGAGCCTGGGTCTGTGGTCAAGGAGATTAAGTCGTAGCCTGCACTATAGTCCAGGCGACGGCCGAGCTGACGACTGGAATCTACAGCCAGGGCCGGGCCAAGTACAAGAACCAGGCCGAGTTCCAGGCCCTGGCACTGCTCTACAACCTGGGTAGGTCCTGGGGCAGGGAATGGGAGCAAGGGGAGGAGGATGAGGGAAATAAGGAGGGAGATGGGGGAGGGAGATGGGGGGGGGGGGGGGAGTGGAGGAGGGAGATGGGGAGGGGTGGAAGAGGGAGATGCCCCCTCCCTATCTGCCCGCATTCCCACCCTCTCTACCCCCTCCCTCTCCATCTACCCCCCCTCCCTCTCCACCCCCCTCCCTCTCTACTCCCCTCCCCCCCCCTCCATCTCTACCCCCATCCCCCAATTTAAACGTTCGGAAATATAGGTAGGAATGCGATGTTTATCGCTTTGACGGGGAAAATGTGAGTAGAATGTGTGAAAATGGGTAGGCTGTGGCCTGGAGTTTGGAAGAAACTAGGAATTAACTAGATTGTACACAGATCAGACCCAACAGGTCTGCACTTGGTCTAGTGTCTATTAAACCTTGTTATTGTTTCTGCCTCGGCTACCTACTGTTTTCCGGCAGCTCATTCCATATACCTACCTCTGTGAAAACGTTGTCCTTCAGATTCCTATTAAATCCTTCCCCTCTCATCTTAAACCTATGTCCTCTGGCTCTTGATTCCCCTATCTGTGTAAAATACTCTGCATTTACCCTATTTATTTCCCTCATGATCATATACACCTACAAAATCACCCCTCATCCTCCAAAGCTCCAAGGAATACAGTCCTAGGCTGCTCAACCTCTCCCTATAGCTCAAGCCCTCAAGTCTTGGCAACATTCTCGTAAATCCTCGTTGCACTCTTTCTAGTTTAACAACATCTTTCCTATAGCATGACCAAAACTGAACATAATACTCCATCTGTGGTATTGCTGTAACATAAAATTCCAACTTCTATTCTCAAAACCCTGACTGATGATGGCCAATGTGCCAAAAGTCTGCTTGATCACCTTATCTACCACATTTAATGAACTACTTGACCAAGTGCAGACCCGTTGGGTCTGCTTCCCAACGCAAGATTCTACCACTCACCCAACGGTGAGTGGTAGAATCCACACAATATTGCACCACTCATGCATACCCCCCAACTGCGCAGGAGCAGCACATTTCTCGTCATCCCCCAGCACTCCCTCCTCTTCACCCTCCCTCTGCAATCCCTAGAGAGGGAAGGGGGTGGGTTGAGAGGGAGGGGTGGTAGAGAGGAAGGGGAGGGGTAGAGAGGGAGGGGGCATCTCCCTCCACCACCCCACTCCATCCTCCTCCCCTCACTCCCATTTCCTGCCCCAGGACCTACCCAGGTCATAGAGCAGCGGCAGGGCCTGGAACTCGGCCTGGTTCTCGTACTCTGTCCAGCCCTGGCTGTAGACTCCAGCCGTCAGCTCGACCGCCACCAGGGCTCCAGTGCAGGGCCCAACTTCATCTCCAGACTGCAGCCGTCTGCTCGACCGCTGCATGGGCTCCAGTCCAGGCCCTGACCATCTCCGGGCTCATCCTTGGTTCCAGCGGCGGCTTCTTTCTCGGCCCCAATCATTTCCCCATCCCAAGACCCAGGTCGGCCCTCACTCCAGCACCACCCTCCCCTCCCCACTGGGCATCGGCAGCCGCTGCCACTCCTTGTTCACTGCGAGCACGGGAGTGCCCCTCCCTCCAGGAGTATCCCGCTCTGCCTTGCGAGTGCATTGCGACGTCACTCTGGGTTTTTTTCTGAAATGGGTGCGTTTTTGGGTTGTTTATAAAACTTGAAACGATTATTAACTTCAGAAATATAGGTAGGAATGCGACGGGAGGATGTTTATCGCCCCGAGGGGAAAAATGTGAGTAGGATGTGTGAAAATGGGAAGGCTGTGGCCTAGCGTTTGGAAGAAAAAAGGAATTAACCAGATTGACACACACACAAACAAGACAAAGACTTTTAGTATTATAGATATTTGCACAAGTACATGGATAGGAAAGTCTTAGAGGGATATGGGATAAATATGGCTTGGTGGGACTAGGGTAGATGGGGTACCTTGTTCGGAATAGGCAAGCTGGGCTGTATAACTTTAATTTTCAAGTAGCTAACTGCTAATGATAATTTTTACATCACTGTACCAATAATAAGAGTGTGAGTGTGTGTGTATCATACACAAAGCAGGTCAGTGGTTCCTGTCTTCCATTCCATTAAGTGTCAGGCACGAAATGAAAAGCATCAGCTCTATTTTTGTGTGATCAGAAGAGCACCCTCTTCACCCTCATTAAATAAACTGATTTTAGAAACATACGTAGAAAATAGGTGCAGGAGTAGGCCATTCAGCCCTTCAAGCCAGCACCACCATTCAATATGATCATGGCTGATCATCCAAAATCAGTACCCCATCCCTGCTTTTTCTCCATATCCCTTGATTCCGATAGACCCAAGAGCCATATCTAACTCTCTCTTGAAAACATCCAGTGAATCTTGTCTCCACTGCCTTCTGTGGCAGAGTATTCCACCGATTCACAACTCTCTCAGTGAAAAGGGTTTTCCTCAGCTCAGTCCTAAATGGCCTACCCCTTATTCTTAAACTGTGACCCCTGGTTCTGGATTCCCCCAATATCGGGAACATTTTTCCAGCATGTAGCCTGTCCAATCCCTTAAGAATTTTATGTTTCTAAGATCCCCTCTCATCCTTCTAAATTCCAGTGAATACAAGTCCAGTCGACCCATTTTTTCATCATATGCCAGTCCTGCCATCTCGGGAATTAACCTGGTGAACCTACGCTGCACTCCAATAGCAAGAATGTACTTACTCAAATTAGACCAAAACTGCACACAATACCCCAGGTATAGTCTCACTAGGGCCCTGTACAACTGCAGTAGGTCCTCCTTGCTCCGATACTCAAATCATCTTGCGGTAAATCCTCTGTAAATGTGCCATTTGCTTTCTCCACTGCCTGCTGTACATGCATATGTACTTTCAGTGACTGATGTACAAGGCCACCTCGTTGCACCTCCCTTTTCCTAATGTGACACCATTCAGATAATAATTTGCCTTCTTATTCTTGCCACCAAAGTGGATAACCTCACATTTATCCACATTCTAATGCATCTGTCATGCATCTGCCCATTCACCCAACCTATCAAAGTCACCCTGCAGCTTCAAAGCATCATCCTCGCAGCTCACACTGCCACCCAGCTTTGTGTCATCTGCAAACTTGGATATGTTACGTTTAATTCATTTGATTAAATTGTTTGTATATATCAACATATTTCAACCTTATATTTATCAAAATATTTCAACCTTTTACCTATGGTAGATCACCTGAGGGTTATGCATCAGTTACAGGGCCGGCCTTAGGAGGTGCGGGGCCCAATTGGGAACAATTATGGCGAGCCCCAGGTTCCCGGCCAAGGTCTGTAGATTCATAGAAATATAATTAAAGTCTATTATAGACTTTATATCTCTATGGTAGAATGGAAAGTAATCAAAATGTGCGCTTAAAAAGTACATGCTAGTTAATGGACCAAACAAATCTAAGCTACATTTTAATATAAAATTGCATACATGTAAGCTTACAATTAACAAACAAAATATGCAGATCACCTCAGACAAGTACATAGTTACAATACCACTTGTTTTCGTGACTGAAATCTGGAAAACCAATAACCAATTGTGAAAAAACAGTACCGGCATTAAGTTTTGGGCTTCACCCCCATACTATCCTTTGGGTTCTACCCCATCCTAACTTAGTTGTGTGTGTGTTAATTGTCTGTGCGTGATGTGTGTGTGTTAGTTGCCTGTGCGTTATTTGTGTGGGAGGGAGGGATGGAGAGAAGGGAGGGAGGGAAGGGAGGAAGAACAGAAGGGAGGGAGGGAAATAGAGAAAGGAGGGAGGGAAGGAGAGAACGAAGGGATGGAGCGAATGAGAGAAGGAAAAAGAGAGAGGAAGGAGAAGGGAGGGAGAGAAGGGAAGGAGTGGGCCGGCGGCAGGAGCAGATGCCGGGGTCCGGGCGGACAGGTGTGAGCTGAGGCTGAAGTTTGTAAACGTTACTCCAACCCCCATCCCGGACCTTCCGTGTATTATTCACCGTATCTCACCGGGGAGAGCGGTGGAGCCGGGGCTGTGTGCGTGAAGCACGGTGACTGGAGGGGCGGGACCGCTGCCATGAGTGAACGACCCACCTCTCCCTTCTCCATTCCCCCTCACACCCCCCCACCACGTCTACCCCTTTCTTCCCCCTCCACCCCTCTACTCTCTCTCCGCCCCTCTCTCCCACCTCCACCCGGGGTAGATCTACCCGAGCCGAGAGTAGATTACTCTGGCGCGGGGCTCAATTGGGAGCAATCGGTCCAATGGGCTTAAGGCCGGCCCTGTTCAGTTATGTAGGGCATTGGAGTTGCATGTACAATATTGTTTTATATAGGGAACAATGAAAACATGTTAACATCAGTTCAAAAGAGATTTATTGGATTAATACCAGGAATGGGTATGTTGTCTTATTAGGATAGGTTGGACAGATGAAGCTTACATGTTGAACTTTCGGTGACTAAGGGGGGAGGGGGACAACTGGACTGATATAAGATCCCAAGGGATTTTGACAGTGAGTAATGTGGAGAGGATTTAAAACCACTGGTCACTCATTTAAGATGTAGAAGAGGCAATTTTTTTTTCTGAGCCGTTTTGGACCTTCAAAAGGTTGTGCACATCAGGTTTTTGAATAATTTGTAAGGCACAAGCAGATAGATTCTTGATAAGCAAGAGGTTAAAGGTTGTTTGGCTGGACAGAAATTTGGAATTTTGGTTACAATCAGCATGCTTTTATTGAATTTGTAGTGCAGGCTCAATACGCCAAATGTCCCACTTCTTTTCTAATCTGTATGCCTGTACAAGAAAATAAAATTATTTCTGAAGATAATTAAAATTTGTTTCCCCAACAGTGAACAATGAAATAGCAATGAACGAAGATCGGAAATATTTTAAAGAACGCTTTTTATCCAAGCATAATAATTAAATCTCTCAAGAGACACTTACAAAAGTGAACCTGTCATTAATGCCTCAGAAGAATCACCTAAGAGGGAACCAACAAGGCAAAATGACCAAGATGAACCTTTTGATACTCTACAGGAATACCAAACTGTCAAGTATTATATTGGTGGATGATTTTACTTCAATGCTACATACAGTTTATCTCAAACCCAAGAAAATACAAGATTTTATATTATATTTATTCTCCAGATCTATTCAGATAAGAGCTAAATGTCTGAGATTTCACAAAAAATAAAAAGTATGAAATTAATTATGTTGTTTAATTGAAGTTAAATATTAGCTCAGCACCTAGAGATTTGTAGGAGTGGAAGAATCTCATTCTTTACATTTTCTACAGCAAATGTATCAGCACACTATTTCACAGATCCTCTCATATAATGCCACAGATCAAAAGAGGCTAAATATTCCTGTCACACTTGAAGTTTGTGTACATATTATGTAACACATCTTTTGTTGATCTGCACGCAACAAGTTCCATTCACTCAAACCTCCATTGCAAAGCTCTACGTGGCACTAGGGATTTATGTAACAGAATACCACCAGGCTAGAGAATGGGATGGTCCATAGTAAGCCCCTATAAACTGTATAGGGCATTCAAATCCATACAAATCCTTAGATCTAATAGCCTACATCTGAGTCCCAAAAGGAATTGACAGTAGTGGATGGATGGACAATTCCATTTGTTCTTGAATATCCCTGATGAGGATGATAGCAATATGACACCATCACGAGAGGGAGAGAAAATGGAAAATACATATGCCTGTCAGCTTAACAAATGTTCATAACGTTGAACAGGACATGTAGAAAATCATGATAGAGCAGTGTTGATATGAAACCTTAACTTCTTGTGTTTTTAACACAAAAATAAGTTTGACATATTTGGTCTTGCAATAGAAAGAAGAGGTAACCAGTGAATGTATTATGTCCAAATGTAGGTCTTTCTTACAACAAATGGTTGTTTAATGAAGGTTGGTGATCATGAAATGGCAGATCAGGCTGGTGTCAGTCTCATTTCATAGGTTCTCTAACATTGCAATACAGTTCAAAGGCATTGTTTCTTTGAGATGTCAAAGAATTGCATTTTGAAATGTTTAAAATCACAAATTCCTTACAATATTTGCACTATATTGTAATAGTTATCCATTTAAAGCAACTAAACTTTGTCAAAAAGCTGGAGTAATTCAACGGGACAGGCAGCATCTCTGGAGAGAAGGAATGGGTGATGTTTCAGTTCAAGACCCTTCTTCAGACGTCTCGACCCGGAATGTCACCCATTCCTTCTCTCCAGAAATAATGCCTGTCCCGCTGAGTTACTCCAGCTTTTTGTATCTATCTTGGGTTTAAACCAGTATCAGCAGTTCCTTCTTACACAATTAAACTTGGTTCCTCTGTAAGATGATATCCATCAAATTATCTTTGGCAGAAGTGCCATTTGAAAAGTTTGAAAACAGAGTCAAACATACCAACAAAGTCAGATCAAACATACTTTAAGCAAAATTTATTATTTTTTTCAAACAGGATTACATGAAGAATACCACAACACAACATTTAAGCAGCCAGAGTGCTATTTTGGTTGTTTGCCTACATACAAGGGTCCAAAGCATAAAAACACAGTCATCAGGATTGCTTTGCATTTGTTTAAAAGCAAAGGATTCTGCCATATTATCTACAGAAGACAAAATAAAACAGGTTATTTTTTTTATACTTTAAATCTTCCTCAAAAATTAGACAAAGCCTTTAGAACTGCACCACAATTCATCGCTTAATAGTTACACTCTAAAGCTTAATCTGTCGTATAAGAACATAAAAGATTTATAGAAATGTATTCAATATTATGATTTGGCTTTTCAATTGAAGAAATATGATTTAAAAGTATTAAATTTTAAGCTCACTATGAAAGTTTGTTATAGAGCTATTAATAGAAAAGTATTCTTTGCAGTATGGATATCCTAGTTCCATGGATGTCTTAAGAAAATATAATAGTAAATGAGTAACAGTGCAAAAATTTATTGGAATGATACTTGCCCGTGTTAGGCCCCCTTCATTTTTTTTGCGTAATAGGTGGCACAGGAGATCTGTTTTAAATAGACTTAATTCTCTCAACTGACAGGTTAAAGAGAAGTCTTTCCATGTTTCTCTTTTCCACAATATTTGGTAACTACTTGATCATGCTAAAAAAAAGTTTCTGCAACAACAGGTTTACACATATTCAGGTTCTGAAACTGTATCTAAATTAGTTGTAACATTCTGTACAAATCCTCAAAGAAACCTACTTTATAGCCTTTGTAATATTTGCCTGTGGAGACTAAATTTTAATGGCGCAGAAGTCATACATTAATAGGCCAACACATTAGTAGAGTGAATGATCAAAATATTGGCTAATTATTTTAAATGTTTAAATAGGATGAGTTTCTGCACATCTTTGACATCTTCAAATGTTCACACTTTGTGGCTGCAATATTGATCATTTTCCAAGCTCAGTGGCAATTTTTCTTTATTGATCATGGCAGTGGTCACTTTAAAGTTCAAGATCCTTTGTTCTGCTCAACCAACAATCATTTCTGAAAGTAAACAGCACATATTAGATAAATCACATCTAAAATAATTTACTAAATTTCCTAATCTCCAGTAAAATTCTTCAAGTATTTATTTTTTCTTGGTGTCTGCTAATTCTTCCCAAGGTCTTTTTTACTTTGTATAAGAATTTAACCTGATGCTGTGGGGTTCAGTTCAATGAACTCTTACACAACAGCAGTTACAATAATTTCCGTGCATAAAAAAAGTATGCTTTCAGATTCTTAAACCAATGAAATTAAACCAAAGCATCAAAAATACTAAATGTGGTAAGCATAAGATGCACTCAGTTAATTTCAATTTATGGAATTCACTCAACAATTCACTCTAAAGTGTTCATTGAATGTGATCCTTTTGATGCCAGAATTTAAAAAAAAGATAGATCACCCTTTAAAAAAAGAAATTCATGTTTACTAAGGTCCAGAATTTGAGTCATTATAGTACTTTAAGCTAAAAATGAATAAAAGTAACACTTTCAGGTAGTAATTGTAAGCCTAGAATTTTTCAGGGTGGACATTTAATGACAATGACAAGATGGATTACAGGTAGGACATAGGTAGTTTTGTAACGTGGTATCAAGACAACAACCTTTCCTCTAGTGTCAGTAAAATACAAGAGACGGTCAGATTTCAGGAAGCAGGGAGAAATGTATGTCCCAGTCTGTATGCATAATGTTGAAGTGCGATAGTCGAAAGCTTCAAGTTGATGTGTGTAAACATCACTAACATTTTGCCCTGGCCCAACCACACTAACACCTCGACTTCCTCAGCTTGAAGCTTTGGGATGTCGCCAAACCCTTACCAGTTTTTACAGATGCAACATGGACAGTATCTTATCCAGGCAATCACAACTTAGAATAACAACTGCTCTGCCCAAGACTGCAAGAAATTGCAGAGAGCTCTGAATGCAGCCTGGTCCATTTTGCAACCCCCCCCCCCAAAACCATGGTTATTCAATTTCCACACTTGATTAATGCAATGCTCTCCCAGCCCAGAATTTGAGCAAGTTAATAGTGCTAACAAGACACAATTAACTACCAATAATGTCCTTGCAGAATCTCAAAATTATTTTCACTTACACATCTCGACTACAGATCAGAAATAGTGGCTACTCAGACCAGATGTTGAATTCCTGATGTGACGTGAGAATGATTGTACTCATCTTCAAGGCATCATTCTGAATAACTTGTCATCAAAATTTCAAATTAAACAAAGGCTGGGCCAGTAGAAAATTTCCCATTGGCTGGAATCATACCTTGCTGCTATTTGTTAGGAGATCTATTATTTCAGCTCCTAATACCAGTACTGGAGTTTGTATGGGTAGTTTTTCAGACTCAGCCACAACAGTTTCATTAATTCTCTTTCCTTCATCAGCGAGTGAAAAGTGAGACTGTCTGACAATAATGATGCTCTCAGTGCTGCTTGCAATGACAATGATTCACGCTGACCTGTTCCCAAGACCCAAATAATGTTCAATCTTGGACTGACTCTCTCACACAAAATATGTTTATGTCATTGAACAGCACCAATTTGTAATTCGAGAACTACTGCCCTTTGTTATTTTAACATAATTATTGAAAACTTCAACATCAACACTGTCACGTTAAGCAAAAATATAACTGGACATGGCTCAAGTGCAGCAAGTTCCCAAGGCTTGATTGACACTACTTGCAAAACCTTTGATGTTCACAATCCTGCAAAGAAACAGACCATTTGGCCCACAATGTCCATGCTCAACATGACACCAAGTTAAATTAATGTACCCTGCTTGCACATGACCCTTATACCATCATTCCCTGCATATCCACATGTGTATCTATAGGCCTCTTAAATCTCCCTATTGTACCACCTCTGGCAGCAAATTCCAGGCACTCGCCACTGTTTAAAAAAGTTGCCTGACACATCATCTTTAGATTTTGCCCATTTCATCTTATGCAGTCTTATCTTTGATGTTTCTACCCTGGGAAATCTGTTCTGACGATCTAGCCTAACTATGCCTCTCAATTTTATATACTTCCACCTGGTTTCCCCTCAGCCTCCAACGTTTCAGAGAAAACAATTGAAGTTTGTCCAAGCTCCGAGGCATTGATTTGCAAATCTCTTCTGCACCTTTTTCAGGACCTCCACATCCCTCCTCTAATGGAGTGACTGGAACTGTATAATACTCCAAATGCTATCTAACCAAAGACCAATAAAGCTGCAAAATGATTTCCTGACATACTCAATACCTCAGCTCAAGAAGGCAGACATATCATACACTACCTTTACTACTATTTGTGTAGCCACTTTCAAGAAGCTATGGACTTGGGCCCCAAGATCCCTCTGTGTATCAATGCTGTTAAGGGTCTTGCCATCAATTGTATACTTTCCCCTTACATTCGATCTCTCAAAGTGCAATGCCTTGCATATGCTGCATCAAATTCCATCTGCCAAAAAAGATGGGTGACGGTCAATCTGAAGAAGGGTCCCGACCCAAAATTGCATCCATCCATTTTCTTCAGGGATGCTGCCTGACCCGCTGAGCTACTCCAGCACTTTATCTAAAATGTGCAGTTCTTTGTTTCTTCCACATGTTTAGTTAGGTGCCAAGGTATAAACCTTACAGAACATCACTGATTCTGAAGGTGGCTCAATGTAGCATTATTAGTATCAGAAGAAACATATATATATATCTGCCTTTAAAAAAAGTAGTAAATTGTGAAGCCATTGCTATTACCAGCATGCCCTTTTTCCCTCAATTTAAGTATTGCATTTGTTTAATTCACTGGCTAAAGGGTTTCATTATCACTTGCAGCACCATTATTAAGATTTGCTAGAATTTAAAAATCTGCAATATAATCTAGAGGAATCATCTTTATCCAGTGCATAGATTCATTTCAGCAAGCTGATGTAGTGAGACTGCTTCCATCACAATTTCACAGGGTCTGATAGCAGTTGCTTGATCAATACGAGCAAGGCGATTTATAATAGTGGAACAAAGGCAAGTATATGTTCAGGAGTCAAATGCAGGAGACGCAAGAGACTACAGATGGTGGGATATTGAGAAAAAGAAAGTCAGCTGGAGGAACTGAGTGGATCAGGCAGCATCTGTGGAGGGAGGGTGGTGGTGGGGGGTACATGGTATGAGCTGCCAGAGGAAGAAGTTAAGGAAGGTACAAAAACATCCAAAAATACATTTGGGCAGGTACATGAATAGCAAAAGTTTACAGGTATATCGGCTAAATGGTGCATCTTGGTCAGCATGGATGATTTGGGTCAAAGAACCTGCTTCCACACTGTATTCATTATGAAATACATCTTCATTTCAGTTTACACAACATTCACTTTTCATTTATTGATCATGTTAAATTAACTCTTGATTGCTAGTGCAGAGTTTGTGAACACTGTGAACTGCAGTATTGCACATGCATCACTGAAAGAAGTGATGATTGACAGTAAGAAATGAAACCGCACTCGAGGAGAAAGTGTGAAATTCCCATTACAAATTTTTGCAGTTTGTGAAGTTGAACGGCAAAGGCAAATTTCAAAATTCTAGAAAACCATTTTTGTCTGAAGGTTTCAACTACAACTTTAAACAAAGTTCCATTGAATAATGTTAAAACAAAAACATGCAAAAATAAATTAGCATTCATACAAATGAAAGTACTTTGTACCTAGCATTGCAAAATAAATTGGTGAAATCAGAACATTTAAAAATGAAACACACTAAACTCATGCAATAGATTATCTGTTAAAGGAGGAACTGCAGATGCTGGAGAATCGAGGGTTACACAAAAAGCTGGAGAAACTCAGCGGGTGCAGCAGCATCTAAGGAGCGAAGGAGATAGGTGACGTTTCGGGTCGAGACCCTTCTTCAGACTGGTCAGGGATCAGGGAAACGAGAGATATAGACAGTGATGTGGAGAGATAAAGAACAATGAATGAAAGATGTGCAAAAAAGTATTGATGATAAAGGAAACAGGCCATTGTAAGCTGTTTGTGGTGCGAAAATGAGAAGCTAGTGCGACTGGGGTGGGGGGGGGGGAGATGGAGAAGGAATGTCAAGGCCCGAGGGCTGAGGGAGAGGTGGGGAGGGGGAGGGGGCAGTCTGGGTTAACAGAATTGAGAAAATTCAATGTTTAAGCCAAGAGGATGCAGACTCCCCAAGCGGAATATGAGGTGCTGTTCCTCCAACTTGCGGTGTTGCTCACTCTGGCCGTGGAGGAGGCCCAGGACCGAGAGGTCGGATACGGAATGGGAGGGGGAGTTAAAGTGCTGAGCCACCGGGAGGTCGGGTTGGTTATTGCGGACCGAGCGGAGGTGTTCGGCGAAACGATCGCCCAGCCTCCGCTTGGTCTCACCGATGTAGATCAGCTGGCATCTGGAGCAACGGATGCAGTAGATGAGGTTGGAGGAGGTGCAGGTGAACCTCTGTCGGACTTGGAATGACTGCTTGGGTCCCTGAAAGGAGTGGATGGGGGAGGTGAAGGGACAAGTGTAGCAGCTCTTGCGGTTGCAAGGGAAAGTGCCCGGGGAAGGAGTGGAGCGGGAGGGAAGGGAAGAATTGACAAGGGAGTTGCGGAGGGAGCGGTCTTTGCGGAAGGCAGACGGGGGGGAGATGGGAAGATGTGGCGAGTGGAGGGGTCATGTTGGAGGTGGCGAAACTGGCAGAGGACTATCTGTTGTATGAGCTGGCTGGTGGGGTGAAAGGTGAGGACCAGGGGGACTCGGCCCTTGTTGTGAGTGGGGGAAATGGGGAGAGAGGGCAGTGTTGCGGGGTATGGAGGAGACCCTGGTGCGAGCCTTATCTATAGTGGGGGAGGGGAAACCCCGTTCTCTGAAGAACGAGGACATTTATGATGACCTGGATTATCTGCCATTCGAATGGAAACTGTTCAAATTAATGCAGGTTGCAAGGCAAAAGGTAAAATTGACCCAATTTAGTACGTCATTTAGATGGCCAAGCACCGAACCAACGTGAATTGTTATATTTGCACGAGCTCTGAATATTTTAAAATATAATCATTGCTGTACCACAGTATGGTACTGCATTCCAAATGCCTTTTGTAAGTGATTATATTTTAAATAGTTATATCTTTGGTCAAGTGACAATAATTATATTTAACTACACTTGGTCCAATAGTGGACACTTGTTTGGTTTTCCAGCATATATTGAAGCCTTTTGAGAAGAACACAAATTAAGGTTGGACCCATTCACAGTACACTGGAGAACACACTTGAGTACTATCATTTTTAATGGAGAGAGAAAAAGAGGTGAAATTATAGCAGCCATTAAAAGCTAGTGGTCAACCAGGATTCAATGCACGTTCAAAGCTTGTATTCTCCCTCAAGTTAATTAAACTAAGTTAGAAAAGAAAGCATGCTAATAAAGGAGCAGTGAGCTGCGAAACGCATACCTGCTTTTATTAATTTAGTGTCTAGGTAGATGCTGTATTCCCTTACCTTCACTCATTCATCCTCGTCCTCAGTGAGCTCTGTTTCTTTATGTACCACTACCCTGGTGACTGACATGTCTGGATGCTGCTCTTTGGCTTCTTTTATAGCCTGGGCTAAGGCCTACCCAGAATTACAAACAATTTATAAAGGGATTTAAATTTAAAAAAATACCAGTCAAAATACACAACAAACAATGGCACACTTAAAGCAAGTTACAAATGTTATGATAAATAATAAAAATTAAAATGTGCAATTTAATCTTGTGTAAACCAAAAAACTAAAAATTAATAGTCCACTGGAAACGGCGAATAAAAAGGTTCTGTGTGGCTAAACTAGTTATTCATAGACAAATCTCAAACTGGATACATATGGATAAGGATTACTGGGATATGAGCCAAAAGCAGGCAAACAGGACTAGATAAGATGGGCCCAAGTTGGTTGGCATGGATAAGTCGAGCTGAAGGGTCTGTTCTATGACTACTATATGATAATGCAAAGAGGTGCATGTGGTATTTCAATCAATTCCATCTAAGGAATAAAGATGACCATAACCATTGATCAGAGGAACATTTGTAGACTACTCAACGCCTCATTCAATTAGACTGTGGTAACACCATCAATTTCAGCTGCTAAATTGCATTAGTTTTTTAAAAATACATAATTATCATAGCTTTTATCGATATGCACGCACAGCCACATAGAGCTCTTTGCTCCTCCACAGCTTCTTGCCACTCACTGAATCATTACAATTGCTGCTTTTTTCTGTCAATTGGCAGCATTTAAGAAAGCTGCTTGCTTCAGCCGCATTACTGAATAGAAAAAGCAATGGAAGAACTATTTAGAAGGAATGAATCTATAAAAATATTTAAAAGATGACATGTCCTTCAATACCTACCAATAAAGTTAGATTTTCAGTCCACTGGTTTATTTCAGGACAGTCACCAAAAATGATTTTTAAAATAAAATGTCATGAAACAGTATATGTTTACATGAAGTTCAACTTTGTGTTCTTTTTAGCAACAGCAAGGTGACAATATACACTTTCAAGAGATCACTACAAATCGTTAAATTGGTACGTTGGTGTCGCATTAATTTTTCAGCAAACATTTATTTGCAATATCAAAAAATATATATATATATATATATAAATATTAATGACCTAACTTTACACAAACACATTGGCTCATTAACTTTTCATAAGATGATCTGAAGCTCTAAATTTCTTTACCCCTGATCCCTTGCCAGAAAAAAATGGAAAATGATTTTCATTGATGCGAATGCCACCAAAACCAATTAAATTTTACTCATTAAATTCATAACGTAAATGAATACTACATACTGAATTTGTTTTAAGGAAACTTTAGTATTTCCCTGTCAGCAGAACATTATTCTCATCCAAAAATGCAAAATTCCCCATTTTGTCTCTAAATGCAATATTGAATTATGAAATTGTTAAATTCAATTTTTAAAGTTAAACCAATGCATAAATTCATAATGGAGAAATGAACTTACCTGATCGTGGTCTATGTCTGTATCCCCTGTGATGACAATTCGCTTTTCAATTCTCGTTTCAGAAACTCCACCTTTAACAGTCTAAAAGAAGGGTATGACATCCATTTATTGTTTTTCACTTGTTTAACCAGTGGAAACCCATTCTTATTTTCAGTCACACCTATGTTCTCAGTTTTATTAACCTGACTATCTCAGCAGCAAACAAATGCATCAGTCATTCATTACTCATGAACACAGATAAACTCAGGTTTTAAAATGAATTTTACTGAAATTTGATAGCAAATTGACAGAATTCCCTCGGCAGTGGCGCTAGCACATGTACAGGCAGGTGAAACAAAGCTAACCAAATTATTGAAATGCTGAAGAGCAGTTTAAAACTGGAATTTGTAGTTTAAGAGTGAATTCAATTGTAAATTAAAAAGAGATAATGAGAGGGAGGCAATGAGAGATGGAAATGAGAGATGCATCTAAAAGGCAAAGATAGAAAATGTTTTTAAAAAGAGATCTATAATAATTAAAATCTTAAGACATGATTCCCAACTGCGAAAACTAATTTCCAGTGCCAGAGATTGTTTGACACTTAAGCCTTACATTTATTCGATGTTTTATTTTACAAGATTGGACAAGTCTAAATTTTTCAAGTGTGAACATATATTTCATACAAGTATATTAATCTCACAGCAGTCCATATTTGTGTGTTAAAACTCCATGATAGAGCCAAAGCAAAGCTTTTGGATACTTTGGACAACTTGGAAAAGTAATTTAAGAAGGAACTGCAGATGCTGGAAAATCGAAGGTACACAAAAATGCTGTAGAAACTCAGCGGGTGCAGCAGCATCTATGGAGCGAAGGAAATAGGCAATGTTTCGGGCCGAAGAAGGGTTTCGGCCCGAAACGTTGCCTATTTTCTCCAGCATTTTTGTGTACCTTGGAAAAGTAATTTCCTGTTTCTTGCAAACTCTGAGCAACCAGGAGTTATCCAATTTAATATTTAATGATGAATGCATGGTTAAATCTTCAGCAAAATATGGTACATTACTTCCAAGAAAAGAAACTTTAATGCATTAAAGGCAATTCTAAAAAAAAAAACATAATTTTATTTGGTGTCTGATGTTATTCTCTGAAGATGGCGGCGCTGGTTTAACAGCTGCGGCCCGCCTGCAGTCCGTCTGTTATTTTTTTATTTTTTTGTCCAGTTTTGGTTGGTTGTTTGTTGGATTGTGTGTGTATGTGGGTGGGGGGGAGTAACATGTCTGGGTCTCTTCCTTCGGGGGGGGGGGGGGGGGGGGGGGTGCGACTTTTCTGTTGTATTCCCCGTCTTCGCTTCCGTCTGCGCTGGGGCCTAGTCGCGAGGCTGGCGGCCTCGGGCCCCGGGGCTGTCCCAGCGGCGGCCCGACTCGGTCCCGGAGCAGTTCCAGCGGCGGCGGTGGCCCGGCTCGGTCCCGGAACGGTTCCGGCGGCGGCGGCGGCAGCAGCGGAGGCAGCCCGGCTCGGTCCCAGAGCTGTTCCAGTAGTGGCGGCGGTGGCCCGGCTCGGTCCCGGAACGGTTCCGGCGGCGGCGGCGGCAGCAGCGGAGGCAGCCCGGCTCGGTCCCAGAGCTGTTCCAGTAGTGGCGGCGGTGGCCCGGCTCGGTCCCGGGACGGTTCCGGCGGCGGCCCAGCTCAGTCCCGGAGCGGTTCCGGCAGCGGTGGCGGCCCAGCTCGGTCCCAGAGCGGTTCCAGCAGCAGCAGCAGCGGCAGCAGCAGCCCTGATCGGTCCCGGGGCGGTTCCAGCAGCAGCAGCGGCCCGGTTCGGACCCGGGGCGGTTCCAGCAACAGCGGCGGCAGCAGCGGCCCGGCTCGGACCCGGGGCGGTTCTAGCAACAGCGGCGGCAGCAGCGGCCCGGCTCGGTCCCGGGGCAATTCCAGCAACAGCGGCGGCGGCAGCAGCGGCGGCGGCGACCCGACTCGGTCCCGGAGCGGTAGCGGCAGCAGTGGCAGCGGCCTGACCGCGACCACGGGCCCGGTGGAATACCATCACCTGCTGGGGTCACACTGAGGCCTGGATCGCCTCGGTGCAGAGGGAGACAAAGAGGGAAGAGACAGAGACTTTAAGACTTTGCCTTCCATCACAGTGGGGAGGTGTTTGGTGAACTCACTGTGGTGGATGTTGGGTTTGTGTTTGTTGTGTGTTCTGTCATTTTTAAAAGGATTGTATGTATGACTGCAGGGGAACGATGTTTCGTTCAGACCGAAAGGTCTGAATGACAAATAAAGAATCTAATCTATTGCACCAAAAGGAGGTGAAACAACTGGTGGACTGGTGCAATACGAACAACCTGATCCTGAATGTCGAAAAAACAAAGGAGGTCATCGTCGACTTCAGGAAAAACCAGCACAGTCCCACACCACTTCACATCAATGACAGCGATGTGGAAGTGGTCAGTGCACTAAGTTCCTGGGGGTGCAGATCACTAACAGTCTGACCTGGTCAAATAACATCTCATCAACAGTTAAGAGAGCGCAGCAGCGGTTGCACTTTCTACACCGGATGAGAAGAGCTTACCTCCCCCATCCCATCCTCACCACTTTCTACAGGGGCACCATAGAGAGTATTTTGACCAGCTGTATCTCTGTCTGGTTTGGGGACTGTAAAGCCCCCGACTGGAAGTCCGTGCAGAGAGTGGTGAGGACAGCGGAAAAAATCATCGGGACTTCTCTCCCCTCAATCGGGGATATTGCGACCAAACGTTGTGTGTCTAAGGCCAGCAGTATTATAAAAGACCCCACACATCTCTATCACGGACTGTTCACTCTGCTGCCTCGGGCAAAAGATATCGTAGCATAAGGAGCAGAACATCAAGGTTCTGCAACAGCTTCTTCCCACGAGCCATCAGACTCCTGAATGCCATGTAATGGGCTGCCACCATTGTCTATTTTATCCTTTTAACCATTTTTTTTTCCATTTTAATCTTCTGTTAATTATCGTGTTGCACAGGGAGCCAAATGCAACGGAATTTCGTTTGGAATTGCATATATCGATGTATTTCTAAATGACAATAAAGTTTGTTTGACGACTTTTTGACCAACAGGAATTGAAAAGATTGATATACTGCGCTGCTATTCCAGTTTCCAAGAATCCAAGATAGATACATTAGGCCTACCAAGCCTGCTTCTTGCATAATAAATTCTAATGCAAAATGTATTCCATGTATTTCTGATGGGAAATGCTATACAAATATGAACTTCCTACCACAGCTCATCAGTTGAGTTTATCAGTTTAGTTTATTGTCACGTGTACCAAGGTACAGTGAAAAGATTTTGTTGCGTACTATCCAGTCAACAGAAAGACAATGTATGATTCCAATTGAGCCATTTACAGTGTATCGATACATAAGGGAATAAAGTTTAATGTTTAAGGTAGAGCCAGCAAAGTCTGATTAAGGATAGTCCGAGAGTCACCAAAGAGGTAGACAGTAGTTCTGCACTGTTCTCTTGTTGCGGTAGGATGATTCAGTTGCCTGATAACAACTGGGAAGAACAGACCCCGAATCTGGAGGTGTGCGTTTTCACACTTCTATACCTTTTGCCTGATGGGAGATGGGAGAAGAGGGAGTGACTTGTGTGCAACTCATCCTTGATTACGCTGCTGGCCAAGCAATCAAAGCAAAACATACATCATTCCTGTTATCTACCATTCATTCTGATCAATCTAGCTGGAAAAGAACCATAAACGTAATCCATACTTGTCACAAATACCTCAAACTGATCCCAATTGGATACTTACCCAACTATTTCTCCCATGAAGAGGTGACACAAAATATTGTTAATTTTTGCATCATTTTCTCTACTCCCTGAAGACATTCGGAACATTGTAAATTGCAGGAATCTTATGCCCAGCAGTCAGCTCAAAGATAGCATAAGGTAGTGCTGGGACACTGGGTGTGCACAAGAGGTGTGACAGGGAGGGACGTTTACATCACAAGCCAAGCAAGGTCTTTGTACCTGTTTTAACCACATTAACAGTCTGCTCAGGATATCATGTAACATAATCCACTGTCTCCTTTTCTCATTAAACATTTAGCGCAGACAACTGATAGTCAGTAGGTGTTCTTTGGTACAAACCTCAGAGTGTAGTACTCCACAACCTGACTAACAAATGCTCCAGGGCAACACCTAAGATAGGTATTAACTTAGTTATACTTGGTGCTTCTTGAAGTGGGCGCATGTGCGGGGCTCTTCTAGAGTGTGCGCATGCGCAGGACATTCCCGGAGTGTGCGCATGTGTAAAGTATTTCGGGCGGGAAAGGCCTGTGGAATCAGCCATGTTTGCCAGACGTTTCTGAGTAATGTATTAAAGAAATAAGTTGCTTAAAGCTTAACTAAAGTTAAGTAAATTATGAGTAGTGAAAGTTTCATTTACCTCACAACAATTTAAGCAACTTATCTTACAAGTCAAACAGTCCGACTAGGGATGGAGAAACTATTGAAACCCCAACGCTTGGATCTGGATCCCAACTCACCTGCTGCTGCTGCTGCAAAGAATTGGAAACACTGGCTTCGTATACTAAATAACTTATCTGAGGATGCAACGATGCACCAGACAGGTTTAAGACATTAATAAGTTTTGTCTCTTCTGATGTATACGAGTACATAGAGGAATGTACAACATGATTCTGCTATTGATGTACTAAGCAGACTCTTCGTTAAGACACCCAACATGATATTCGCTGGACACCTCCTTGCTACTCGGAAACAAAAACCTGGTGAGTCACTTGATGAATTTTTACAAGAACTTCAAAGACTTAGTAAAGACCTTCAAAGCAGTTATGGCTGATTAATATCGACAGGAAGTTATTCGAGACTCTTTTATCAATGGTTTGGCATCGCCTTTAATATGACAGAGACTATTAGAACACAAAACCTTAGATTTACAGTCAGCTTACAATCAAGCTTACTCTTTAGACTTGGCTCAGAAAAATTCAGATGCTTATGGCCCATCTAATGTGTATTCTGCTGCAACTACTACAAACGAATTTCACCCAAGTACAAATATGGAGAAAACTGAAACAATTTCTACTGATAAAGGTGCCCTTGCTGCAGCATATAATTATTCAAAAAGGAGCAGTTACTTTTGCGGGGGTAATATTCATAAGAGAGAGATATGCCCTGCTCAAGAGGCAACTTGTATTAGTTGTGGCAAGAAGGAACATTATTCTAGAGTATGCAAGTCCAAAGCAACTACTAGAATGGTGACTGCTGCCATGTATACGCCTTCTTTATGTGCAATTACAGCTGCATTTCCTCAGAGCTCGTCTCATGCAGCTACAATGGTATCCATCAATGTCCATACACTTAATGTATTACTTGATTCTGGCAGTTCAGAAAGTTTTATAAGTGAACAAGTTGTGTCTCAACTAAATCTAACCATAATTCCTTCAAATAAGGAAATCTCGATGGCTCTGACAACTCTCAACACTCAAATTATAGGATCTTGTATTGTAGACTTTATTCTGAACAAAACTAGCTATAAATCTGTAAGCCTAGGTATTTTGAAAAATTTGTGTAGCGATATAATTCTAAGTCAGGATTTCCAGAAACTGTACAGATCACCTCAAATAATGTATGAAGGATCTATGCCTGATCCTGTATTGTCAAAGCCACCAGTATTGCGTGGTGTTTCTGCTGCATCTGTTGAATGCCCTTCATTATTCACAAATTTATCCTTCAAGTGCAAGCCAATTGCTACAAAATCAAGACACTTTAGTAAAGATGATAGGAACTTTATCACTACAGAAGTAACTAATCTTTTACAAGAAGGTATCATAGAGCCCAGTTCTTCCCCTTGGAGGGCACAAGTTGTCGTGGTTAAGGACCGCTTGGAGAGACATAGGAAAATACTCTGCACTGATTACTCTCAAACTATAAACCAGTTCACGGACCTTGATGCATATCCACTACCTCGAATAGAAGAGATTATCAATACATTAGCTAAGTATAAGATATTCTCTACTTTTGACATTAAAAAGTGCTTACTACCAAATTCTTCTGAAGGAATCAGAGAAGAAATACACTGCGTTTGAAGCAAATGGGAAATTATATCACTACTGCAGAGTTCCTTTTGGTGTAACTAATGGCGTGGCTGTTTTTTAGAGAGAGATGGACAAACTTGTTGAACAGGAAAACCTTAAAGATACTTTTCCTTATCTTGATAATATAACTATCACAGGAAAAGACCAAGCTGAACATGATGAAAATGTACAACGTTTTTTAGATGTTGTACATTCTAAAAGCCTAACATTAAATGAGGCGAAGTCAATAACATCAGTGTCATCAATTAATATTCTTGTTTATTGGGTTGGAAATTGTATAATCAAGCCTGATCCAGAAACACTCCGCCCACTCAAAGAGCTACCTGACTAAACTTCTGTAAGTTGGCCTTTTGGTGTCTTCAACTCGCTTCCATCAGTTAGAATTGGTCATAACATATCCTCCACCTTGACCCCTGGCGCCCCTCAGAGCTGTCTGCACAGTTCCTTGCTCTAGTCCTTCTATCCTCATGTGTGGCCAAATACAACATCAACTTGACCTTTAGGTTCCTCGATAATACCACCGTTGTTGGCCAGGTCTACGACAATGAGACATGGTACAGGAAAGAGATTGAGGACCTAGTGTCAAAGCAATAATTTAGTATATAATGCCAAGATGAAAGGGTTGGCTGTGAGCCCAAGGAAGCGAGATGGTGAACACAACCCTGTCCTCATCAATGGAGTTGCTGTAGAGATGGTCAAGTTTCAAGTGCCTCGGCATCAATATCACCAGCAACTTAACCTAGCCCATTCACACAGACGCGGTAATCAGTAACACTCCTTAGTCTATTTATTGTTGTAATTGGATTGCTGCCGCAGGGTAAGCAGGTGTGGATAGACATGGATCATGTGCAAATAGATGGAATTAGTTAACTTGATATCATGGTTGGCTCAGACATTGTGAGCCAAAGGCCTATTCCAGTTCTATATCTTTCTATGTATTCTATTACACATTTGCAATTTTATTAATAAAGCATATTTGAAATAAAATATCTTACATTTTAAAATACTATTCTATAGTTGTATTGCATGACTTTAAGACAAAATATTTGTGCCATTAACTTGTTTTAAAAATTATCCAATGCTGTAAAATGAGGTGCTGCAGCTAATTAAAGTAATAAAAAAAAATGCAATGAAAATACTTGTTGAAAATCAGCAAGTTTCAGTAATGAAATTTGATGGAGAAAAGCAGTGTAAATTACGGCAATTTACTTGCATGTATGAAAACAAAAAGAGGCTCACTTTATTAGAGGGAACAAATACTGATGATACTAATACCGCTTATTATATACCTTAGTAATCTGGGTTGTCATGGTTTGGCAAAACGATTCAGAAGTTATTGTCTGAGCACTCATCAGGACACCAGGATCATTGTCTCCACTGCCATCACCCTTTAAGTAACACATTTATAAGAAATAACAAAGATGTTAATAGTTACTATTTTCAATCTGATTAAGAAATTAGTTCCTTTCATGAGAAAAAACAAAAATGCAATTCACCCAGAAGAGAATCAATATTGCTGACCAATATTTTGATTCATATTTTAAGTTACGAATTCCAATTTGAAGATACATCAACAAAATGTAGAACTGTTAGTTTTAAATTTACATTTTTTAATAAACAATTACTCAATTTTATGATTAAATACTATGGAATGAATTATTTTTGGGGGGTAAAGAAGAGGGTGGAATCTAAAAGCTATAATATCCATGGTATTCACACATATGCAATCAGTTTACCATTTACATCAGTAAAATATGTCTACCTGTGCAGCTTCATATGTAATGGTTTTAGTTTCTGTTTGAACAATTGGGACTTCTTTTGTTGCAATTTCAGTCTTGTCAGGACTGACAGTATCAGAGATTGTCACCATTTCAGTCTTTACTACAGGAGGCTATCAAAAAGAAAGCCAAGTAAATAACAGATTGCAACTCAACTGGAACTCCAAAACCCACGAAAACATGCATTAAACTAAAATAAAAGAAAGAAAAGATTTGCACCATAAATAGGCAGATGGAAAAAGACAAGATGTTTATATTAGAACAGATAGCATGACATAAAACACGGAAAAGTACAACTAGTTTACACTTCAATAAAAAGGATTAATATTGGCTACCCAGACATCCAGTGTAAGGAAGGCAGCCAGAAATCAAGAGTGAAGCAGGCAGAGAGGTTTGTCTATTTTGGAGCATAAAGAAAACCTTACTGAATTTAAGTGAATTGAAATTGTTCCAGAAAACCCGACAGACCAGGAAAAGAAGCAGTATACAGTGCCCTCCATAATGTTTGGGACAAAGACCCATAACTTATTTATTTGCCTCTGTACTCCACAATTTTTATACATTTGGTTTCACCATGATGAAATTACAGCTGTGTTTATGCATAGTCCCTCCATTTCAAGGCACCATAATGTTTGGGACACATGGCTTCACAGGCATTTGTAATTGCTCAAGTGTGTTTAATTGCCTCCTTAATGCAGGTATAAGAGAGCTCTCAGCTCCTAGTCTTGCCTCCAGTCTTTCCATATAACAATATAACCATATAACAATTACAGCACGGAAACAGGCCATCTCGGCCCTTCAAGTCCGTGCCGAACAACTTTTTTCCCTTAGTCCCACCTGCCTGCACATACCATAACCCTCCATACCCTTCTCATCCATATGCCTATCCAATTTAATCCATCACCCTTTTCCATCACCTTTGGAAACTTTTATTGATGTTTATAAACATGAGGACCAAAGTTGTACCAATTAAAGTCAAATAAGTCATTATGAGACTGAGAAACAAGAATAAAACTGTTAAGAGACATCAGCCAAACCTTAGGCTCACCAAAATATACTGTTTGGAACACCATTAAGAAGAGAGTACTGGTGAGCTTACTAATTGCAAACAGACTGGCAGGCCAAGGAACACCTCCACAGCTGATGACAGAAGAATTATCTCTATAATAAAGAAAAAGCCTCAAACACATGTCCAACAGGTCAGAAACACTCTTCAGGAGTCAGGTGTGAATTTGTCAATGACCACTGTCCGCAGAAGACTTCATGAACAGCAATACAGAGGCTACACTGCAAGATGCTAACTACTGGTTAGCCGTAAAAATAGGATGGCCAGGTTACAGTTTGCCAAGAAGTACTTAAAAGAGCAACCACAGTTCTGGAAAAAAGGTCTTGTGGGCAGATGAGACAAAGATTAACTTATATCAGAGTGATGGGAAGAGCAAAGTACGGAGGAGAGAAGAAACCGCCCAAGATCCAACGCATACCACCTCATCTGTGCAACACGATGGCGGGGGTGTTATGGCCTGGGCATGTATGGCTGCTGACGGTACTGGCTCACATCTTCATTGATGATACAACTGCTGATGGTAGTAGCATAATGAATTCTGAACTGCATAGACACATCCTATCTGCTCCAGTTCAAACAAATGCCTCAAACTCATTGGCCAGCAGTTAATTCTACAGCAAGACAATGATCACAAACATACTGCTAAAGCAACAAAGGAGTTTTTCAAAGCTAATAAATGGTCAATTCTTGAATGGCCAAGTCAATCACCCGATCTGAACCCAATTAAGCATGCCTTTTATATGCTGAAGAGAAAACTGAAGGGGACGAACCCCCAACACAAGCATAAGCTAAAGAAGGCTTCAATATAGGCCTGGCAGAGCATCACCAGAGAAGACACCCAGCAACTGGTGATGTCCATGTATTGCAGACTTCAAGCAATCATTGCATGCAAAGGATATGCAACAAAATATTAAACATGTCTACTTTCATTTTCATCACATTGCTGCGTCCCAAACATTATGAAGCCTTGAAATGGGGTGGGGGTGGGGTGGGGGGACACACGACTATTTATAAAACACTGCTGAAATTTCTACATGGTGAAACCAAAATATATAAAAATGGCCTTTAATAAAATCTGACAATGTGCACTTAAACCACATGTGATTTTATTTTCCATTACAAATCTCAAATTGTGGAGTACAGACGCAAAGAAATAATTGATGGGTCTTTGTCCGAAACATTATGGAGGGCGCTGTATACTGGAGAGGACTTTAATACATTAACATTTACTTCTGACTCAAATGCTGTGAAGATTTACCTCTGAGTAACAAACAACTTCTGGCATAGCATCACTATCAATAAACGAAACATCTCCATTTAGTTTGGGATTGATATCTTCATGCTCTTGCTTGTGCTTTGCTTCCTGCAATTTTCCATTTTGCATTTCTTGCAAATCTTCTTCCAGAACATCCTGCATCTTATGTATCACAGTAGCAGGAAAATGCACTTCTTCAATATCTGTTACTGAAATCTCAGAATCCATTGCTACTGTAGTCAGTGTCTTACATTCATTTTGGTCTCTCTTTACATTTTCTCCTTCCTTGGTCTGTGGGTGGTATTCTGCCTCTTCCTCACTGTCACTACGGCTATCAGAGGATGAGACATTACTCTCTTTTGCTGCCAACTCAACAGGGGGTACAATTGAGCTGTTTTCAACAGGGCTTTCAAGTTTTACTTTTGAATGGCTGGGTGCACTTTTTACCTCTTCAATCACTATTGTTTCTTCTACTATAACCTCTGCCTGCTCCTCCATCTCGGATTTCTGATTCTCATCTGAGGTCTACACAAAGAAAATGAATGGGAAAACAAAACAAATGAGGCAGGAAATATAAAATACAATCATGCAAACTTAAAGGATGGTAACAGTAAACAAAACAATAATGACTGAAGCTATGTTCTGATGGGTTTCCCGAACAAAGAACACCCGGGCATAGCTCCAGCTTCTGCCTTCTGCTCTGTAAACAAACTAGAGGACAATAAGTAGCCACTCTTTTTAATTAATTTATGGGAAATATCAATGATGGCAAATGAAATTGCTGCAACACATCATTACCTCATATAAAATACATTGTTATGACTAATTATTGTACAACCATGAAGAGAAAAATAAATAAAAATGGCATAAAAGTATGAACATGCAAAGCAAATCAAGGTAGCATGTGAAACACAATGTGACATAATTACTGATCACAAATTCCATTCTAAAAGCACCTCAGGTAGCTGCTTGGAGTCTATGGGAGAAACAGATTCAGCAGCAGATTTTTCTTTCAACCCAGCATCCTCTAATGCCTGAGAAACAGTAGACGAGAAGGAGGCCACCAAGCCTGTTGAGAAGCTTTCTTTACTAAGTAAAAGCGATGTTATCTCCTCTTCTAAGCTCTATGCAGTTAGAAAATTGAGAATAAAAATTAAGATAACAATCTTAGGCAAGAGAGAAATTACGCAACCTACCCTTCGTTCCGTTATCTGTAAGCAAAACATGCAGGCAGAGGTTTCATAGCAAAAATAATGCATTGCTGAATATTTACATACACCTCTAAACAAAGCTGATCAGCTTAGAATCAAATATCTTGCAGTTCCATGCTACATTTTCAAAAATGGGGATAAATATTTCAACCACTAAAACTATAGTTATTCTTTAATATCACATAATACAAAAGAACTCAATTTTTTTAATACTTAAATGTAGTTTTTCTGCAGCTGTTGAGTATTGAGCATTTGCGAAAAGCTTTACTGTTTCATGAAAAATTATAGCAGTAAATTGTAGCTACGCAAAACATTTAAATCTTTATAAGAGGTGGTTATTTTGTTATTGTAGAAAATCTATGGAGAAGAACAAATCCAATGAAGACTAATGTGCCAGATAATAAAAGCTATATTTTGGTTATGTTTCTAAAGCAATAAACAAAATCCAATTCCATGGAGCTTTTATTATAGCAAGCAAAGCATCTCTAAGTGCTTTTACAAACACTTTAACATTTGTCAGCAAACCAAATGTAGACATTAGCAATGGCCAAATGCATAGTCAATAAGATTTAAGCATCTTAATGTATAGAAAAGAGTCCGACAGATTTAAGAGGGAATCCCGCAGAGAAGGTTTCAATGGCACAACAATTAAATTCAGGGATGATCCAGGAGGCCATAATTGATGAGTAGTTAGTTCAGAGGCTTTTTAGTAGGAGGGTAGATACAGAGATAGAAAGGGACAAGACCATAAGGATTTAAAACCATGTGAGGATTTTAAAATGCAAGCATTGCTTAATGCGAGCCTATACAGGGCATAGAACACATGAGACATGCAAACAAAAGAAATGGCATTGATTCATTGATGATCACCTTCAGTGTGAATGCAAATGAATGCATTTACTCTTAAGCAAGTCAACCTCAATAGATCAAAACTAAATATTAAAAAAATACTTTTCACATAATCTGTGATGGGTTTTTAACCAAGAAATTCAATGTTGGTCACCTTTGTAACCCGAGACACCAAGGTTACATGAGGTTAGATGGAACGGCTGCCACATGCAGTGGACGCTGATCTGCCATGGGAACCACATATGGGCCCTTGGAAATATCCATATTTGTAGGCAAACTTACAGCAGGAAATGCACAACTATATTTGGGCACTTTGAAGAGGGAATCCTGCAGACAAGCTTTCAATGGCACACCAATTAAATTCAGGGATGATCCAGGAAGTCATAATTGATGAGTAGTTAGTTCAGAGCTGTAACACAGCCTCGGCAGATAATTAGCCATAAGCCTGACATTCAGACTGCTGGAAGCACAAGGCAGAATGGTCTATAAAATTGTTTTTTGCAAGTCGACTATACTCCCAAGATATATTGTGAAGCCAACTGACTAAACTCTTAAGAATTCCTCAGGATGTCAGGCATCATCACTGGAGAAGGTGGATAGGTGACGTTTCTGGTCGAGCCCCTTTGTGTGAAGAAGCAACTAGTCCAAACGCGTCACCAATCCATGTTCTCCAAAGATGCGGCCTAATCTGCTGAGTTACTCCGGTACTTTGTCCTTTCGTATATTAACCTGCATCTACCGTTTCGTATTTCTGCTTCTTAAGAATTCCTGATTTGCTGAAGCTTCTCTTATAATATTGCTCAGTTAACTTGATTGGGCATTGCCATACACGTATACACATACGCAAGAGAACAGGGGCAGCAGGAAATAGTTTGTACGGCACAGTGGCGCAGCGGAAGAGTTGCTGCCTTACAGTGCCAGAGACCCAGGTTCGATCCTAGGTACAAGCGTTTGTCGGTACGGAGTTTGTACATTCTCCCCGCGACCTGCGTGGGCTTTCTCTGAGAACTTTGGTTTCCTCCCACACTCAAGACATACAGGATTGTAGTAGGTATGTTGCAAAACTTACCTTTAGCGGCGCTGCAGTTCTGCCGCTCCCCTTGTGCGCGACTTTGGCGCCTTTCAGAGGGGGGCGGGCTTAAAGTGCTGTTTTTCCACAGACCTGGATAATCGATGAATGTCAGGCGATTTAGTTGCGGAAGAAAAATCGCTCCGACATTTCATCAACAAAGGTATTTTTAAATTACTCTAGATTATTTATTAACTAGAGTAATTTAAAAATCACCTTCAAAAGCCGTGAGCGCAGACAACCGGAAGGATTTTCCGTAGGAGAGAAAAAAAGGTAAATAGTTTATTTTTATATTAAAAGTTGTTTTTTCGGGAGGCTTTAATAATATTTTTATGTTGCGAAATGGGGTCTCAAAAAATTAATGAACAAACAATATTTTTCCCCCCGACTTCACCGCTAACCGCAACGTTCCAATCCACCGCATTCCACTAAAACTCACTCGCTGGTTGATTTAAATGGCCATTAATTTACAGGAATCAAACACTACATTCCTTCCATTTGGCCCAGAAATTCATGAAAATGAGATTTAAAAATTATGTTATATTGTGGATTATTGTGTGAATGTTATTTGGACACTTAGGCAATTTTAAAAAAGTTTATCTTTTCTTAAGAAATGGATAGATGTTTAGATCTACTCATTGAATTTTGTAATTAGCTACAATTAGATAACTAATTAATTATATGCTTTAATTTCAGGTCATCCAAGTAAGATTGTTTAATATTTGTTTCAGAATGCTTCAACCTATAATAACTGAAAATTTCATTGAGTTCTCTTAATTTTTAAGAAAGTTATGGGCTTTTAACTTTTCCAGATCACAGCTTTTGAGTTAAGTCAATTGAAAGGCAATGGGGAGCAAGATGCTAATTTCCGAGTATGAAAATGGCCATAACTTTCTTAATACTGAAGATATGAAAGTAAATTAGGTGTCAAATTAAACTTCTTTTTATGCTTTATCTGATGGGATAAATTGCAGACTTGATTTTTTAAATCTCAACATTTTCTAACATTGCTAATTGTAGGTTCATTGACTTGGTACAAATGTAAAAAAATGTCCCTAGTGTTTGCAGGATAGTGTTAATGTGCGGGGATCGCTGACCAGTGCGGACTCGAAGGGCCGAAGGGCCCGTTTCCGCACTGCATCCCTAAACTAAGCTATCAGGCCTTTCAAGTAAGCTGTCAGCCCTGCATGGCTCTTTTATCTAATCATGTCTGATCCATTCTGGCCTCAACTTCTCTTCTGTGCCATTTTTCCATGTTGCTCAATCTATTATACATTTATCTAACTTCATTTAAATATTTCTCATTTTGCACCACCTGATGGTTTAGAAAATTCCACCCTCTGTAAGAAATGACTACATATCTTGTTTGAGTCTACAATTTATGAAAACATCCCAATATCCATCCTGTCAAGCTCTTTTGGGATATTACATTTTTTAATAAGTTCATCCTCATTCTTCTGAACAAGGAATATAGGCCAAAACTATATTCTATATTCAAAACTATATTCCAAAACAAGGTCTCTCTTGGTAGAACAACTCTCTTAACCCAGGTGAATCTCCTTTGTCCAGCCTCCAATATTATTCTATCTCATTTAAAACTATATATTAAAGCAATTTTTAATCGTACCTGTACCTCACTCTACGTGTGTATATGATAATAAATTCGATTTGACTTTAGGTGAGGGGACCAAAACTATATGCAATATTCCAGGTCAGCCTCAATAACAGCAACCTGTACATTTGCAACACAATCTCTATTTTTAAACTCCATCCCCTTTGCAAAGGATCCGGTGTTGGACTTTTAAGCTCACTTTTTGACCCCCATGAATCAATGCAATCAAGCAAAATAATTACCTTAAAGAAATGAAAATTTCTTGCACCATAAGGATTTCTTCAGCAGCATGGAAAACCAATTTCTTCTATTTATTACTTGTCAGATGATTAATGCTGGATTTACATGACAAATGAGAAATCTGATGAATCCATCAAACAGGCTAATCGATGGAAACACGATTTCAACCTTAAGATTTGGGGATTTTGTAAGGTGGATGATTGCAGTTCGAGGTTCTTAAGGAGTTTTAATCATCTATGCTGAAGTGTTATACAATATAAATATGGAAGCAACTTAAGCAAGTTTAAAATGTTGTGATCTTTTGGACTCATTAAACATAATACCTAATTGCAAACAAAAATGAGTAATTCGCCCCTTCGGCTATTTCGCCATTCAGGAAGATCTTTAACTCATTGCCACTTTCCTCTATAATCCCATCCTTTAATTCCCACAAAATACAAATGTCTATAAATTGCTATCTTGGATATATTCAGCAACTGAACCCCTGCATGTTGATGAATCTTTCATTGGGAAAGATTCATTAACACCTCCTCTGTCTAATCCCTTAATGTGAGTCTGTGACCCCATGAAACCATGGCCAGGGGGAATATCAAACCCCGTAAGAATTTTGTAGATTTCAATGAGATCACCCATCATTCCAACTTGAGAACATAGACTTGATCTTTGTTCATAAAACAAATCTGGCATTCCCAGAATCAGTGTAGAAAACTATTGCTGCACTCATCTCTATCAAAAGTAAATCCTTCAACAAATAGGGAAACTTGACCCATATGCAATATTCCAGATGCAATCTTGTAATGGTCCTATAAAATGTAAGCAAGTTGTCTCCACTCAGACTCTTGCAAATCATCTTGCAATAGTTTTCAGTGATTTTTATTCAAGTTCATCCAGATTTGTGTGAACACCAACATCTTTGTCTTTCATAATTAATGTGCCTTTCCATTTTTCTACCAAAACGGATTACCTCAAAGTTTTCCATGTTACATTCTGTCTGTCAAGACTTTGTTCATTCACTGACCTGTCATTATTTTGACGTTTCTTTGCATGCTCCTTGGAACTCGCATTGCCATCCAGCTCTGCGTCATGAGCAAACTTGGATCTATTACACGTGGTCTCCTCATCCAACCCCATTAATATAGATTGTGAACAACTAGGACCACAGCACCAATCCCTGCAGTATCTCACTAGTTACAGCCCTTCAAATTATAAATCAACCAATTTGTTCTTAGTCTGTCAGCTAATCCTTGACCCACATATTGCTATTCCCATGAGTCTATTGTATTGGGGGGAGGGGGGGGGGGGGGGTAATCAAAGCGTTTCTGGAAGTCAACATTAGTTCCTACTTTAAGTTTCAAGAATTTCTTCAATATTATTTTATAATTAATGCTAATTTCATTCAGCTTCTTATTCTCTTTAGCTTTGTTATTCTTCATTATTTCGTGAAGCTTGTAGTCTGTTTTCACGTCTTAAGCTTAGTCCGTAAAGTGCCCATATTAATTCCTATTCTGATTGCTCCTATATTTGCCCTGCCCATTCCATCATTTTCCAGTTCTCGCGTTTTTAGGCAACTTTACAAGTATTTTGCTTTGATCTAATACTATATTCTACCTTAGCTCATCGGGCATTGTTTGACCAATTTTGCTCTTTGATTTTTGAGTCTTTAAAGGGCTATTATCCGTCATCCCTTTTAAAGCCGTTTCCCAATCCACCAAAATGAATTTATACCAAATACTTTATAGCTTGCTTTGTTTAGATCTAAGGCCTCAATTTCTGTAGAAACTAAATCATTTCAAATCTGTATAAATATTAAAGTCCCATGATCATTGGGCGGGGGAGGTGGGAGGGCTAAAGAAAGTTCGAACAAATGGTTCCTGGGCCTACTATTTCTTAAACCAAATCTTCTACTCGATCTTCTGCACCAAGATTCTCCTCTCTTTTGCCTATCTCATCATTTACAATCAGTGCTATCTTTGCCATTTACCATTTTTTCTCTCTTCTAATGTTGAAGTACCCTGGAATAAGTAATTCCCAACCTTGGTAACTTTACAATTGCTTCTCCATAATGGCTGATAGATTGAACCATCTCTAATCGTGTTATCAATTCAACTATCTACAGATACAAAAACATTGAAAAAGATTTAATTAATATTGTCTCTTTGTTAATGCTGATACAAGTATTGAAAATAATTTATGAGATTCCTCTATTATGGATGAAGAGTTACAAGTTACGTAAATGTAAACATTATGAAGGATCATGTCTATAATTATATCCTGAGATTCCACTTCTAACACATACCCCTTCTGTTTGCAGTAACAAGGGTTTATTCAACCGATTTTTCCATTCATTTGGACGCGGTTCCGATGTGGATTCCATGAAACTGCGTTTTAGTTCACTAATGCTAGCTTGATGTTTCAATAGATCCTCCTGGGTTTTATCAAGGTCCTAATTTTCACACATGTGCACAATAAGAATGAGACACAATAGATCAAAACTAAATTAGTGGAAACATTTGAAACCAAGGCTCACTGAAAAATGGATTCTTAATTGAAAGCAGTGTACTGGATTGTTAGGGATGGTAATGAAACAAGTTAGAATTATTTGCCCAACAACAATACCACCAAATGGCAGGTACCTACTGACGCCTGCCTTCAAAAATGAGATTGGCGGCTCTGAACCTTTAGTAATAAATAACCTGTTCTGAAACAGAGACTATTTCAGAAAAAAATTGAAATCGTTTTAAAATGATGTTTGTCTTTGAAGTAGACTTTGTGCTTACTATAAATTTTAGAAATAGTTTTTGTTAAACAAAGTAATTCATTTTATATTAAAAAAAAAGAAAGATATTCAGTGAGACAAGGTGTATGAAATCACATCTAGCATTAAACCTGGAGTGCCTGATTTTAGTAAATATTATAATTAGGTAAAATTGCAAGATTTGTGCAGTTTATGCAGGAACAGTCAATTAAGTCTATTTACCCTTGTACAGTATTCCTGGTTAGTAAATGTGCTCATTTATCCAAATATAACCACAGTGAAATACTTTTAGTTCTACCTTCCATTAAGTTTCAGCCTTACTACATGCTGAAATTCTGAACTAGTCCCAACAAGCACAGAATTTGAGAAATGTGACTTGGGGAGTTGTAGAAAGCATTTCCATTCCCATGCACTGCATGCAAAATTCAGTGACAGCCTGCTAGTGAAAGGTCATCCAGTGCAATGCATCAGCAGCAATGCTTTTAGTTTATACCAACCTCCAACATTAAATTGCTATGTCTGACATAAATATTTTCGCCTTCTATGCTCAATGAGTTATTCTGTGAAATGGATAGAAAAAAATCCAACATAAAAATAAATTAAATATATGTGCAGGCACTAAAACAGAAAATTAGGAAAACATCCCACATGGCATTCTAAACATCCAAAGCCAAAATAATTGAAATGGGATAAAGAGTGAATATATTAAGTAGCTTCAACCTTTTCCTTTTGTGGCGTTATTTCATCCTGTTCTGTCTGTATGCATTCAGCAAGTTACAAAAATAAGTTATTATTCCTTAACTGTTAATAAAAAACAATTATAAGCAATCAATAACAACCTTAAATGTATTTTGCATATTTCACTTGCCTCTACAGTGGTAATAGTTTCCTACCATTCACCCAAACTTCCATAACATACAATAATTAAAAATACAATAATATAAGTGCATTTAACATTTACCCAATTTACAGCTGCAATTGTTTCATTGTGAAGAGATCACTTATTAGAGAAATGGCAGACATTCTAAATAACTTTTTTGGATTATTGCTCAAAATAGACGACACGAAAAGTATCACAATGATAATAGATATTTAAAGAGCTTTAGGGAAGAAGGAACTTACAACAAATACTAGGCAAACTAACAAGGCCAAAGCATGAAGCTGATGGCTTGCAAAGAGTAAGTGGTTGCGGAGATAGTGATGAGTTGATTGCAACCTTCCAAAATTCCCTAGATTCTGGTGAGGTTCCAAAGGATTAGAAAACTGTGTTTGTAACAACACTTGAAGAGAGATAAAGTAGGAAGCTACAAGCCAGTTAGCCTAATGTCCATGGTAGACAAACATGCTGGAGAAACTAAGCGGGTGCAGCACCATCTATGGAGCGAAGGGAATAGGCAACGTTTCGGGCCGAAACCCTTCTTCAGACTAATGTAGGGTGGGGAGAGAAGAAAGGAGAAAGGAAGAGGAGGAGCCCAAGGGCTGAGGGAGAGCTGAGAAGGGGAGGAGACACCAAGGGCTACCGGAAATTGGAGGTCAATGTTTATGCCGCTAGGGTGCAAACTGCCCAAGCTGGATATGAGGTGCTACTCCTCCAATTTCCAGTGGTGCTCACTCTGGCCATGGAGGAGGCCTAGGACAGAAAGGTCGGATTCGGAATGGGAGGGGGAATTGCAATCAATAACATCTGTAGAGTTGTTTCCTTACAGCGAATGCAACGCCGGAGACCCGGGTTCGATCCTGTCTACGGGTGCTATCTGTACATAGTTTGAACGTTCTCCCCGTGACCTATGTGGGTTCTTTCCGAGATCTTCGGTTTTCTCCCACACTCCAAAGACGTACGGGTTTGTAGGTTAATTGACTTGGCAAATGTAAAAATTGTCCCTGGTGGGTGTAGGATGGTGTTAATGTGCAGGGATCGCTGTTCGACGCGAACTCGATGGGTGGAAGGGCCTGTTTCCACGTTGTATCTTTAAACTAAACAGATCACATTTGGACTGGCAGTTAGTGCATAATCAGGTTCCTCAGGTGCTCAGTTTGAGCATCAATTGTTATAACCTATATTGATGACTTGAAGTGAATCAAATGTACTTAGTAAGTTGATCAATCATGGGAGCAGAATTCGGCCATCCGGCTAGCATGTCTGCTCTGCCTATCATGGCTGATCTATCTTTCCCTGTCAACTCCATTCTCCTGCCTTCGCCCTTTACTACCTTTGACATCTTTACTAATCAAGAATATATCAATCTCCGCTTTAAAGACCTGGCCTCCACAGCCACCTGTGGCAATGAATTCCACAGATTCACCACCCTCTGGCTAAAGAAATTCCTCCTCATCTCCTTTCTAAAGGTACGATCTTTTATTCTAAGGCTATGGCCTCTGGTCCTAGACTCTCCCACTTGTGGAAACATCCTCCCCACATTCACTCTATCCAGGCCTTTCATTATCCAGCAAGTTTCAATGAGATTCCCCCCGCATCCAGAGCATCAAATGCTCATCATACATTAAAACATCATCCCTGGGATTATTCTCAAACTTCCTCTGGACCCTCTCAAACACCAGCACACCCCTCCTCAGATTTGGGTGTCAGGACTGCTGCCAATACTCCAATTGCAGTCTGACCAATGCCTTGTGAAGTCTCAGCATTACATCCCCACTGATTCAACCTATAAACTAACCCAAAATACACACAAAAAGCTGGAGTAACTCAGCCGGACAGGCATCATCTCTGGATAGAAGGAATGGGTGATGTTTCAGGTTGAATCCCTTCTTGGGAATCCTTCACCAGCATTCCCAAGTCCCTTTGCACCTCTAATTTCTGAATCCTCTCCCCATTTAGAAACTAGTCTGTGCCTTTATTCCTACTACCAAAGTGTATGACTGCACACTTTGCTAAACTGTATTCCACCTGGCACTTGTACGCCCACTCTTCCAATCTGTCAAAGTCCTTCTGCAGACTCCCCGTTTCCTCTACACTACCAGCCCCTCCAACTATCTTCGTACCATCTGCAAATTTGGCCAACATGAAAAGTAGTAGACCCAACACCAACCTCTGCAGAACACCAATAGCTAACCAGAAAAATCCCACTTTATTCCCACTCTTTGCTTTCTGCCATCCAACTAATCATCTATCCCCACTAATTTTCGCAATATTATTGGCCTATTAAAAACATTTTATACTGTTTTTGACATCCTTTGTCAGCCACGTTCACCTCACGTAATGCGTATGGTTTAGATCTCCAGATTTAGGGAATGAAATACGTACATTGGAGGTATTGGAGAAAACACAGATAAATTTCAACATGTTGATTCTTGGAATGAAGAGTGTTGACTGGGGAACATCGCGTAAACTGAAAGATAGTGGAATTTTAAAGAATGAGGAGCGATATTATGGAAGATTGAGGGTGGATGCTGAGGATATTTCTCCTGGTATAGGTATCTTGAATTTGGGGCATAATTTTAGCATAAGAAGATTTGCGGACACGAGAAAGAATTTCTTCCCACAGAAGATTGCAAATATATAGAATTTTCCATTCCAGAGAATTGCAGAAGCAGAGACACTAAAGGGGCTGTCCCACTGCAGCAACCTAATTAGCGAGTTTAGAAGACTTTAGGAGATTTTGAAAAAGTGTCATGTTGAAAACCTCCTTCGACTATGTAGAAGACCTCCTTCAACCTCCCTTCGACTATGTTGAAGACTATCTACGACTACCTTTGATTACCTTCGACTACCCTCGATTACCTACGAATAGCATGCCGACCTACTACGACCTACGAGTAAAAAAAATATCGATTTTTTCCATGGCAACCTTTTTTTAACTCGTGGGCATTTTTCAGCATGATGAAAAATAGGCCGCGACTTAGTTGAGGCCTCGAGTATGCGGGCACTACTCTCGAGCATGAAAGAGAGTTACAAAGACCTTCTAGGACCTCGTGTAGACCATGCTGCGAGTATGAGCCAAGGGCAAACTCTTCTAAACTCGCCAATTAGGTTGCCGCAGTGGGACAGCCCCTTAAGTATATTCAAAGCAGAGATTGACAGACATGTGACCTACGCCAGAGTCAAGTAGGGTGCAGTTGTTGTCAAAGTTAAGACTGAATCAGCTATGGTTGTATTCAATGATACAGCAGCTTCGATAAGCCTATTCTTAATAGGACATGATCACAAATAAAGTTAGAATTTAGACATCAACAAATATATATTAATGTTCAAGTTTGGGCCATGAGGAATTTTGAAGGCAATTATTTGGAATTGCATAAAAATGTGCAGCTCCCATGCATTAATTCAAACTGTACATTGGAAATTGATAGGACCCCCAAATAAAAAAAACAGTTGCTATTGTGGGTGGCTGCAAATTTCCAAATTAACTATCAAATATTTAAATCAAGTACAGTAGACGGGGAGTAGATAAAAATGGAAATTGACAAGTGAAAGTTACTCTTGATGCTGAAAGATTACCATCAGCTTTATAACTGCCATGTTAGTTCCACAAATTACAAATAACTAATTTAATTTTGTATCAAATGTTCCTTTAAAAAAAATGGCAAAAGTAACAAATCCCAATGAGTGATAAACACATTTAAGTTCAATGTTAGTAAAATATGTGGCAAACGTTTACAGATCAAATAGTGTCCACATCAACTATAAAAGCTCCTCACCTCACAAATGTATTGGATACAATCTAAATTCAGTGTATTCAGGAACTACAAATTAGAAAGGTCTTTTGTTAATAATGGAATTAGAGAAATAGAATTAAACTTCAGATCCCAGAGTACAATATTCAACTCTAGTTAAAATAGTCATAACTTCCTCAGCATAAGGAACTTAAAAAATCTTTTAATATCATATTTAAAAACTTGTTAAATGCCACACATTAAGAGGCAAAATTACACACCTCTTCCTCTGCTTTCTCACTCAGGTCATTGTCATAAGTGGCATATAATGTAGTCGCCTTAGGTTCCAGGTAACAGAGAGACAAAGCAAGGGGAAGGGAAAGGGCCAATGAAAAAGGGACAGACTGGGATGCAGACAGAAGCAGCACAAAGATAAGGATGATGGATGGGATAAGGGATGGAGATGTAATGGGGATGTACTTTTGAAAGCTTGGTGGAATCAAAGCAACATAGTTGTCAGGAAGGCTGGGAAAGCTGATGTACCCATCCTCATCAAGCAATGACGGAAATTTGGGAGGAAGACATTTATATAGATTAAGAAATGCAAAACCCAATGCCTTTCTTGCAGTACTGGATTCAATTTCTGTTTCCTTCCAATCCTGTACTGCAAGACTGGAACACTGAGAGGCGGTGGTAAAGACAGGAACATCATAATGAGATGTTAATCCTGGCTTATTGTTTGGAAGTGCTGTGCATAAACTGTTAGTGGTAGAAATTGACTCAGAAGTATATTCTTGGTCTAATTCACCAGCTGAAAATGCACTATCTTCCGAAATGTCAGACAGAAAATCTGTCTCAAGAATGGGAAAGAGATTAGGTGAGAGGGAATAGTTAGAATATGTAGGAGATGGTGGACAAATGTTGTGGAACTAAAATTAAACCCAGATCGTGCATATATGTTAATGTTCCAGAAGGAAGAGGGCAAAGGAAACAAAAAGAGAAATATTAGTCAGAAAGTCATACAGGAAGTGCTGCACATTTCAATGAATGGAGGCCAACAACATTAGCTTTTACAAGATGAATAGGGTAAACAACACAGAAATAAGCAAGACATTTTGCACAATAATTTTCTGCATGGTTACACATCTCTCCTGCCGTGGATCTACTCAATTTAAAATTTAAAACAATTGAATTTATAGCATTTTTTTTCAAACAGAGCATTTAATTAAATTTGGAAAGCATGGTTTTATTACATTTCTGCATTATATTAACTTTAACTATTCTGAATATAGAAACATAGAAAATAGGTGCAGTAGGCCATTCGGCCGTTCCAGCCAGCACCACCATTCAATACGATCATGGCTGATCATCCAAAATCAGTACCCTGTTCCTGCTTTGTCCCCATATCCCTTGATTCCGTTAGCCCCAAGAGCCATATCTAACTCTCTTGAATAAATCCAGTGAATTGTCCTCCACTGCCTGCTGTAGCAGAGAAATCCACAGATTCACAACTCTCTGGGTGAAAAAGATTTTCCTCATCTCAGTCATAAATGGCCTACCCCTTATTCTTAAATTGGGACATAATATAAGTGTCATTTGATTATAACAAAACAGATAAAATACAAGTTACTTTTCCTTTACAAATGTCCAGAAACACTTAAGTGCATCGAATAACAAGGTTACATAGACTGAAACATACACCTAATTGTCCAGCCATTAATTAAAATGGAACAAATTTAGTCAAGCTACTTCAAAAGGTGTGTGTTCTGACAGATTTTCCAATATTCATACAACTCTGCCTTTTGTGCATCTGGACACTGAATCAAAAATATCTCCATTTATTTTCAACATTTACATTCATATATTTTTTCACTCAACTAGTTACACATTTTAACTATGTAAATAAATATGCAGAGAACTGAAAAGGCTATTCTATAATATTTTTGACAAATCAGAAAGCAGGAAGGAATTGCTTTTTGATTGTTTGCAGACCATCATTCCTTACCTTACAACTCTGTGATCAATTCTAGCTTGGCCAGCAAGCCCATTCCAAATGATATAATTTTCTAATTCTGTATAGCTATAGTTAGTGCATTAGAGTTCAGAGGACAAAGTATAGCATGCGTATGCAGAAAAAGATTGCCTATTTAGTGAATAAAAACTTCAATTATTTATTTCTAAACGTGGACATAGCATTGCTATAATTATTTCTTGTTTCTCCAAGAAATAATTATTAAAATATTATTTGGCCAATGCAGCTACAAATTATTTGGCAGGTTGGAGTGGATGGAAGACCTCAACTATATCCATGTCTTCTAATATACTCTCAATCATCAGCTTTGCAATATTGCTCCCATCAATGAACTATTAATACAAAAATAGTACCTTTGTTTCCACAGGCATTTCCAGCTGTATGGCTTTCAAAGAAGTGGTTATATCTTTTATTGCCAACTCATCTGCTTCTGTTTTAACACCATCTGCTGTTGCAGTGACCTCCCCTGTTGAACCTAAACAGGAAGATTCTTGCTGCAGACCAACTTCATTAATGCCACCTGCTGGAACTGTCAGAAAAAGATTAAGTTGGCTTATAATATAATAGCCTGATAAATGCTCAATAAATGTCAAATACAGTGGTTCGATCACAACATGTTAGTCCTGCTCCAAAGCAAAAGATTTGCACTGAGAAATAAAATGCTTTCAAACATCAGAATAACTTTCTCTAGATCCATTTGTCACCTTTGTTTTCTCTGGAACTGCACTTCACCCAATAGAAAAACACTAGTGTGGGGAAAAGATACTTTGCAGAAGTATCTTTCATTTTCTTGTTTTCAGATTGTTCAAAAAAGCAGTCAAGAAGAATGGGTGCGCCATTATTAAGACCGGGATTCATAAGCCATATAACCTGAAGAAGAATCTTGCTGCTTTGATAGATTGCTTTGTTGCATCCTGCTTATGGTGATATAGGTTCGAAAAATGATCGAAGTTGTAACCAATTATGTCATAACTACAAAATGTTTTGAAAAGGTTCAACTGAATTGTGGAGTCCCCGTTATATCTCATAATATTTCTCAAAAAATTGAGACCTAGTAAATTACAAAACAGAAAATAGTTCCTTCCAAGGATGGATCACACTTCCCACCTACCTCCATCAAGACTTCTCGACATTCGCTTACTCGAAGTACGCTCAAAAAATGGCGCGGGTCTGTCAATGAGGATGCTTGCCTCCCGTGTTTGTGCCTGGGTGCGCCCACTGTAGCGGAACTTGGAGCCCAAGGTCAGGAACTTGCTTTTCGGTGTTTGCTCAGGAGACAGCAACCTGTAAATAATGATTGCAAATATTCAGAACTGAAACTAAATGTATATTTCTAATTCAATTTTACCAACTAATCATTAAATATAGTTCAGATATGATGGAAACACGAAACTTGACGTAAAACTAGAGAGAAAAGATTTTAAAGCAGATTGTATTTTTGTCATAAGAATGTTGTGAAAATCTCTCACTTTGATAATAAGTTAAAAGTACACATGCATATGATATATGAGCAGAATTATGCCATTCAGCCCATCGAGTCTGCTTTGCCATTTGATCACGGCTGATCTATTTTTCCTCTGACCCCCATTCTCCGGCCTACTCCCTTACCTTTAACATAAACCAAAACTTTGATCAAAAACGTATTCATCTCCGCTGTAAAAATCATTCTAAGATAAGCTGCCTCGTAAGGAGTATTTCACACCATTGTCTTTCCTCCTCTTTTATAATGTATAATGGGGCAGCCTTGTAAGTTACAAAAAAACATGTATTTTATATATTTTTGGAAGAAATAGAAAATGTAAAAAGGCATAATTTGCACATAGCAGCCTTCTTTGAATTATCATTGGGCTGAATCATTTTGGATTGGAGGGACTATTTTGGTACAGTACTATTCTGTTCTAGTTACAAATACCTTTATGTTGATCATGTGCATACAAATTTTATAAATTCGGATTACCATTCACTAAATATGCTGTCAGTAGCTCATGGCTTCAGACGCACATGGGGTCTTTAAAGACCTACAGGTTGCTCCTCCCTTGTAGTGCCATCACTACACCCATGCAACGTCCAGTTTGGCATCTCACAATACTAGTTGATCTTGCAAAAGCCTTCTTCTAACAATTCCCTTGGATGTAGTGGGCTGAAGACCCTGTTTCTATACAGTATGACTCCATAAACAAGGTGGGCACATGTCAAGTCACAGTGTAGATAGAGACATAATGCATAAAGCGGGACAGGCAGCATTTCTGGACAGAAGAAGTGGGTGACGTTTCGGGCAGAGACCCTTTTTCGGGCCAAGGGTCTTGACCACAAACGTCACCCATTTCTTCTATCCAGCAATGCTGCCTGTCCCACTGAGTTACTCCAACATTTTGTGTCCATCTTCAGTGTAAACCAGCATTTCCTTACAACGCATCAAGTCATTGTATAACAGGAGTACTATACTGATACGCACAGGTCTGCCACTGTACGACATGGGAATGGTGTAGGTAAGCACATGACCCTTGCAATTCTGAGGATGGCTTTTGATGAATTGGGATACGCATAATGGATTGTAGGATTCTTTGAATTACTATTTTTGACACAGATTCCCTCCAGATGTTATTCCTTTTACATGAAGGATTTCCAGAAAACAAACTGAAACTTTTGAGTCATTGGAGGTGGACAGAAAAGCCCAGTCCTGCTCCCTGACTTCAGGGTATGCAAAATATTTGTCCTCCAAGAATGCAGTGTAAAGAACAAACTATTTTTAAAAATGTGCTTGGCATGTGTATTTTTTGAATGTCTTGGAATGCTGTCTTTAGAACTCTCTGCCTGTCTCAAACTCTAAGCGACTGACTTTTAGTTGAATCATTCAAATGGAATCCCTTTCTCATCAACTGCAAGGATGTTCAATGGGGGATATTGAAAAGTAAAATATTGTAGATGCTGGAAGTACTGGAAAAGATCTGCAATTATCTGCAGGGAAATGCGGAGTTAATTTTTCGCAATTAAGATGAAAACAGAAATTACTGGAAACCCACAGCGGGCCAGCCTAATTTGCAAGTAGATTACTAGGCCAAGTGCAGGCTCATTTGGTCTGCTCCCCCAACGCAACATTCCATCACTCACCTGTTCCCCCAACGCAACCAGTTCCCCCAACGCAATATTCCACCACTTTCTCTCCTCCCCCTCCGATCCCTGGCACAGTGAAATAATGCGGGGTTCAGGGTCCGGTGAATCACCCCGTGCGGGAGTCAGGGTCCGGGGTTTGAACCACCCCGTGTGGGGGTCGGGATCCGTGTGTTGAACCACCCTGTGTATGGGTCGGGAGGGTGAATCACACCGTGTGGGTCGGTGAATGACCCCGTGTGGGGTTGGGGGTCGGCGGTGAATCACCCCAGTGTGGGGGTCAGGGGGTGAATCACACCGGTATGGGGGTCGGGAGGTGTATCACTCCAGTGTGGGGCTTGGGGTCCGGAGCCGCTGCAGCACGGTCAGTGACTCTGGGTGGGCGGAGGGAACCAGGCTGTCCCCAACTCTGCTGCAGCTGACGGGGACTTTGCAGGGTTTTGTCTCCCCGTGTGTGCGCTGCCCGAGCCATGGCCCTGCTCCACCTGGCCCAGTGTGTGGGCGCCACTGGCCCACAGCCTGTCACAGTGCGGCCGCACAGGGGGAGACGGGGCGGATGGCGGCCGTGGGCGGACAGCACTGACCCCGGGGGGAGAGTGGGGACTACCCCAAGGAATCCTGTCCTTCCGCTGCTTACACGGAGTGTCTGAGTGTCCGTTGGTGCTCGGGTTCAGAGCGCTCAGTCACCCGCCAGTATCAGGCGGCCGTGGGCCAGGACTTACCCTCAATCCACCGGCACGCTGCTCTTTCGCAAGTCAGTCACGAAAAACATTTGTATCTTCTCTCTATCCATGAGCAGCAGTGATGTTGGCTGTTTTTAACCAGGTAAACACATGTGTGTTGCGTGTGGTACTCCAGAAGGCTTGAGCAACTCTGTGTGTCACGCCCTTTGACCTGCCGTGCAACAGGCCTATTTAAATGCGGCGCACCCCCTGACGTTAATCGCCCCTCCCCCCCCACCACCCCTCCCATTGCGGGGCATTGTGACTTCACTTTGGAATCGTGGGCACAAACAAGACAAAGACTTTTAGTTATATAGAGATATTGTTAAAATATTACTTCGTTGATTGAATTTGATTAAAAATGGCTCCTATTGTTGACCGTTGAGCTGGCACATTAACCACAGAATAGCTTTACCTGAAAAAAGTGTGATGTTCCACACAAACTTTCCACAATCTCTTTGCTGCTCTATGATTCGGCAACTTGAAACCAATAGTACTTTCAAACTGCTCTATCTGGAAAGGAAAATATATATATAATTTTGTAGTACCGGTTAAGCTTACAAACAAATTTCTTTTACTTTTTCATTACCTAAAAAAGGATCCTCTTAGATGTAATCGCATCACAAAATAAATTGTTTGCAAGGTGGAAACCTTGCAAACAATGTGTGGATTGATGTTGCATGTTAACCAATCACACACCAGCCAGCATCTCTAACTCCACCCCACTATAATACTTATACTAACAGTATTTCCCAGCAGAGACAGTTGGAGCAGCCAGGATGTATTAACAACTAATCATCCTTCATGCTGTTAAGTTTCAGTGCTGATTAAAGATGTATTTGAGCCAAGTACTGAGTCCGGGAGTCATTTACATGGCATCAGAAGTGATTGGATCCACTCCTTCTGTATAACGTTTTTTTGTTTTACCCTTTTGTGAGTTTTAACTTTGCTTTATGATGACCTCTTCCTGTCGAAAGCCTGACCCTCTTGTCTGTGATGCGGATATCAGCGAATGCTGGGCCACATTTGAAATTGATTACCGACACTACATGAACATTGCACACCGAAATGAACCTGATGCTGTCAAGGCCTCTCTCCTACTCACCTTGCGGGCCCAGATGCCCTTCGGCGATCCAGAACATTCCGCTATGCTCCGCGATGCCAACGACCAGGTAATAACTCCAGCTGAATCTCCTGATGACCCTAATGTTCTGCTGCGTAAATTTAGCCAGATCTGTGACCTGCCCTCAAATCACATTTTGGATAGGGCTAGGTTTTTCTCTCGCCGTCAACTCCCTGGTGAACTTGTACAGTCGTTTATCTCAGACTTAATGTATTTAGCCCAGCGCAGCAGATTCCAAAATATGCCGGTCGATCAGCTGACTGATCAGTTAACAAGGGCCATTTTAGTTAATGGCATTAGTGACCTAAAGCTCAGATCGGAGCTTCTGAGACGGCCAGATTTGACACTAGATGAAGCAGCACATGCATGCAGAACAACAGAATCATCAACCCTATAGACAGTTCGCACGAAACCAAAACCATCAATCTGACGGGCTTCACTAGGCAGCGAACCAACACAGATAACAGGCGATTTATGACCCAAGCTAGTCAGGCGGCTCTTGGTGATCCTCGAAAGAAATGCCCAAATTGCAACTACTCACACACCAGACAATCAGCTTGCCCTGCTTTTGGTAAATCATGCAATTACTGAAAAAAGTTAAATCACTTTGCCTCTTCATGTCGGGCAGCAAGTCGGGCCCGTGGCCTAGCTTCAGGTCTAATCTCAATTTCTTGCAACGAGACAACAATCTCACTCCCCAATTTCATTTCGGAGTCACGTGAGTGACTTCGTGAAGAGCCCGCCGGCGCGCATGCTCGACATATCGTCGTATCGCGTTGCTGCGACGGCTGACGGAGGAGCGCGCTCCTCGCCAGCCCTTCATAAGGGAACCACGCAGGTAAGTATGCTACCTTAAGTTGGTGGTTCTTGTTGTGTTTGCTTCACAGCAAGAACATGGATGGGAGTTTGAGAGGCCGGAGATCGGGGAAAAGTCGCCGGCCAGCAGTTCCGGAGCGAGAGTTGTCGGGGGTACCTGCAACACAGACCGGAACGAGGGCGGAGATGTCGGTGAGCTCTGTCTTTTCAGGTCCGGACCCGCCCGCACACCACAGCTCGGAGGAGTTCGACGAGGAGGAGTGTGGTGTGCCGCCAGAGCAGGACGACCCTGCCATGGCAGTCAGGTCGTCAGCAGGCTTGCTGACGGCCTCGAGCAGAAGGGTCCGTGCGGCTGCACGGCCCGTTTCACGCAGCCCTCTGAGGAGGGGAAGGGCAGGAGCCCAGAAGCCTAACCCTGTCGGGGCTAAGGCTCTGCCTGCCGCCAAGGAGCGGTCAGGTTCCAGGACGGGACCCGGGGCAGCTGTGAGGTCCAGCCGTCGCCCCCCAACTTTCGACGCCGGGACGAGTCAGTTGGGGGTCCCGTCACGGTCGCCGAGCCCCCCATGGATGGGTGGGCGAGACCATGCGTCGGCAAGGTCCACGATGTGGGCAGCTGGCAAGCCTGCACGGGCTCAAGGTATCCAGGCTTCGGCTGGTGCCGACACCATGCCGCATCTGTACGTAGAGGCAACGGCTTCCGCTCCCGCTAAACGGAGGCGGTTGAACACGCCCGTGCAGGAATCGCGCAGTTTCGCCTCGGCGGCTGTCGACGACAACTACCGGCACCGGCAGGGCCTCGACGAGGTGCGGGCCGATGACAGGAGCCCCGGCCAATTTTCAGAGCCGGAGGACTCCGACCACCTGAGTGTTCAGGGTGAAGAGCGTATTGACCGTATGGAGTGGCTGCTGGAGCTTCTCATACAAGGTCAACAACAACAGGCATCCAGCAGCGACAGGCACAGGGCTTCATCACCAGCTTCGTACACCAGCCTGGAGCAGCAGGACGAGGAGGCAGTGGTCGACCCCATCCCACCCCCGCCTGAATTACTGGCGGAGGACGTCCTCGATGTGGCCACCAAGTTTGCAGCCCCTCATTCCTCGGGGCTTCCCATCAATACGAAATTGGCAGCCACTGTGGACTTCCTAAATAATCACCAGCTTCAGGAGGAAGTTCTACTACAAGCCATGAGCCGTCACAAGGCTCCATCAAACTGCAACTCCCTCAACGTGCCTGTGGTCAATACGCCAATATGGGGCAACATCAGTGCGGCTATCCGTCAGCAGGAGCTGAAAATTCAGCGGATCCTGAAACTCCTCACGGCCGGGATTACTGCCTTTGTTCGGTCGGTCGACGGAGAGGAGCTTAATTTGGACCAGGAGGATGCTCTGGCGCTTCTGTGCGCTACTCAAAATGAAATAAATGGCTTTCGCAAAAATAGCATCCGCCCAGCGCTCAACCCTAAGTTTGTAGGGTTGTGCAAACCACCGCCGCCGCCGCCGCCCCGTCAGCTCTTTGGCGAAGACCTTTCCAAAAGGGTCAGAGAGCTTGATGAACAAGCCAAGACCGTGGGGCTCATGCGCTCTCATAGTGCCCCCACGCCATCGAGCTCGAAAGCTCCGCTTGGCCGCTCACGAGGGTCTGTCAGCACTTCTACCAGAAATTACCCTCCAGCTCCAAACCGATATCAACCACCCCAACACCAGGGGTCTTTTTTAGGACAGGCTCGGCAGAAGCCGAGGTGGAAAATGAGGACGCCACGACCTCAAACCAACCCAGCACCTCTACGTCCACCCACTTGTGTCAGGGACCGCCGGTAACCACAGAGGTGAGGCGGTCTGGTTCTCTTTTTTCTCTTTGTTTAACTTCACATGTTGGTGGGCGTCTGCGGTTGTTTGCGGGTGCATGGGGTGACATTACCAGTGATGAGTATGTTACGGAATATTCAGGGCCATAGCATTGAGTTTATTAATGGGGACATCCCTCCGTCTCAGCATAGACCGGGTCGTACTTTTAAACTAACGACTGCGGAACAGTCCGTAGGCTATAAGGAAATTTTAAGGTTGGAACAGAAAGGGGTCATAGAGAGAACGGTTCATGAGCCCGTTGAATTTGTTTCCAATATTTTTACTCGACCTAAGAAGGATGGAGGCTGTAGAGTCATTATTGATCTAACCACTCTGAATAACTTTGTAACATATACTCATTTTAAAATGGACACGTTTGAAACGGCCAAATCATTGATCTCACAAGGGTGCTTTATGGCATGCATTGATTTACAGGATGCGTACTATACCATACCCATGAAAAAATATTACAGAAGGTTCTTAAAATTTATCTGGATGGATCAGCTGTGGCAATATAGGGCGTTGCCTAATGGGCTCACCACAGCCCCTCGATCATTTACTAAATTGGTGAAGCCAATTATGGCTTATTTAAGACAACGACATCATATCGTTATGGCCTATTTAGATGATATTTTAATTGTCGGCCACACCTTGGAATTAGCTCAACAAGGGGTTGCAGCTGCGGTCAATTTGTTCCAACAGCTTGGGTTCATTATTCATCCAGAAAAATCTAAGTTCTGCCCCACCCAGGTAATTAATTATCTGGGGTTCCAGGTGAATTCCATTAGCATGAGAGTCACCATACCAATTAACAAAATTGAGGAGGTAACACAGGTGTGTACAGATTTAATCAATACTCGTATACCATCGATTCGTCACACAGCTACTGTCATTGGCAAGATTGTGGCTTTGTTTCCGGCAGCCCGGTATGGACCTCTGCATTATCAAAACTTGCAGAGAGCCAAGATCGCTGCGTTGCGACGGCATGCTGGTCATTATGATTGATCAATGCAGCTGCCGCCTGCAGCATTGGATGAGTTACGATGGTGGGTTTGCCACATTAGTAACTCGTTTAAAACTATTATTGAGGCAAAACCGATGATATACTTACAAACTGATGCGAGCTCTGATGGCTGGGGAGCTACGAATCAATATTCTAGTTGTGGGGGCCGATGGGATACCCTTGAGAATACGATGTTGGTATCACAAGGGATCAACTATTTGGAGCTGCTTGCAGCGTTTCACGGACTTCGTGCATATTGTTCCAAGATCATTGGAGCACATGTCCGGCTCCAAATAGACAATACCACAGCGGTGGCGTATTTAAACCACATGGGCGGTACCAGGTCAGTTTCATGTAATAAATTGGCTAATTCAATTTGGCTCTGGTGTGTCAAGAGAGACATTTGGATTTCAGCTACCTATTTGCCAGGTGAGCTTAATATTGTGGCGGACGCCAGGTCACGCAAGTTCAATGATAATATTGAATGGATGTTACATCCTGAAATTTTTGCAAAAATCACAGCCAAATTTGGGAAACCGGACATTGACCTTTTTGCGTCCCGGTTGAACCATCAGGTACCAACCTACGTCTCGTGGGAACCAGATCCTGGGGCTATAGCGTTAGATGCATTCTCGCTAGACTGGGGGAATTGCTTTTTCTATGCATTCCCCCCGTTTTGCCTCATCAGTCGGGTATTACGTAAAATTCAGATGGATGGTGCCAAGGGCATCCTTATCATACCCGACTGGCCTACACAGCCGTGGTATCCGATGGTCTTTGACACGCTCAGTGAACCTTGGGTCCGTTTGCAGGGTAGCCCAGAATTAGTTACTCACCCTGTTTCAGGGGAGCCACATCCCTGCCATGGCTATTTAAATTTGTTGGCTTGCAGATTCTGAATCGGCCTTTAGTTCAATACGGCCTTTCTACCCGGACCATGGATACCATTGCGGCGTCGTGCCGAGAGTCTACAAGGCGAAGATACCGCTCTCACATCAGGAAGTGGGAAGCCTTCTGCAGCCGTTCTCGCATCACGTACGATGCCGTGACTATAACCGACGTCCTGGAATTCCTCGCGGGGTTGCACCATGATGAACACTTAAGCTACAGTGCCATCAACAGCGCCAGGAGCGCTCTATCATTCTACCTCAATATTGAGGTGGGATCCAACAGGCTAGTGTCCAGGCTCATGCGGGGTATTTTCAATACGAATCCGCCTACACCACGTTACAATATCACCTGGGATGTCAGGGACGTTTTAACTCTGCTCAGGACGTGGTCCCCCATGGAAGGGCTCCGGCTGGACAAACTCACCATGAAACTGGTGATGTTACTAGCGCTGACTTCAGCACAGAGGGTACAGACACTCCACAAACTACGTGTCGACAGAATGATGTCTACCCCCACAGTAGTAGTTTTCTTTGTTGACGAGCTACTAAAGCAGCACAGACCTGGGTGCACAGGGCTGCAGCTGAAGTTCCCGGCATACCCCGCCGATGCTAGGCTATGCTTAGCCTCCCATATCCGTTACTACGTCAAGGTGACGGCAAGCATCAGAGGAATGGAGAGATACCTGCTTGTCACTCATAAGAGACCTCACCATCGAGTGACAACACAGATATCCAGGTGGCTTCGAGTCGTCTTGGGTAAGTCAGGTATCGACACTAATGTGTTCAAATCTCATTCCACCAGGGCTACATCGACGTCAGCGGCGAGGGTCATGGAGGTGCCCATGGACCATATTCTCGCCACAGCAGGATGGGCTAATGAAGCTGTGTTCCAGCGGTTCTACAACCGGCCCGTTGCTGCGCCTCTACAGTTCGCAGAAGCCGTGCTAAATGCGGGGCAAGAACGTGGAGATGTCCCCGAATGAGGGTTTTTTTTATTTGTTTGTTAATAAATATGCTTTGTTTTGCAGTATGGACTAGTCAGCAAGTTATTCCTCCCATCCATCCCTGGTAGTGGTGTGACAGCATGGACGTGGTCCAGGGCGTGTCATCACAGAAGCTTTGAAGTCTTCACGAAGTCACTCACGTGACTCCGAAATGAAATAGTAAGATTGAACGAGAACTTACCAGTTCGAAGGTTGATCTTTATTTCATGAGGAGTCGAAGTGAGGGATTTCGTGCCCTCCTCGCCCAACCCTCAATCACCTTCATCTGGTAATCTTAGTCGTTTCATTCTTACTATGTGAAGTCATTTCTTTTGATTGGTTTCTGTGATTCCACGCCGCTACTTTGAAGTATGTCGAGCATGCGCGCCGGCGGGCTCTTCACGAAATCCCTCACTTCGACTCCTCATGAAATAAAGATCAACCTTCGAACTGGTAAGTTCTCGTTCAATCTTACTATTCCAGCTCGAACCTGCTCCCGAACAGAGTCCAATTAACTCACAAGAGGACCCGACTGTTTACTCGTTACAGCTTGCTGCTGCTAAGAATTATGATCCGATCGTGACAGTAACTGTAAACAACGTCCATTTTGGCACGAAATTAGACATGGGGGCAAAAGTAAATACAATGTCAATCAACCTCTTCAACAAGATAAGAAGTAACGAGCGACTGATCAAGGACAAATTCACTCTACATGCTTTTGGAGGGGAGGTGCTGGTGTCCCTGAGCAAAACCAACTTGAAATGTGTGCTGAAAAAAACCACGAGGAATTGGACCTTCTATGTCTTGAACTTTAATTCAGTTACTCTGCTTGGCAACCAGGCCTGTCAGGAACTGGGGCTGAAGGAGTCATTAAACCTCACCACATTTGCCACCACATTCGGCAGATACAAGTTTCTGAGAATGCCATTCGGAATCAACTCTGCCAGTGAAGTCTTCCAAAGAACTATGGAGCTATTATTCGAGGACTTACCTTGTGCCATCATTGTCAACGATATCCTAGAATATGACAAAGATGCAACGGAGCACGACCACAATCTCAGGCTCATATTGGATCGCGCACGCAAGATCAACCTCAAGCTCAATCCTCAATCCTGACAAGTGCAAGTTCAGGGTTGCAGAGGTTTCCTATGTCGGCCACATCTTCACTCCTGATGGTCTCAAACCCGATCCGAAGAAGGCTACTGCCATCACAGAAACGCCTGCCCCCACAGACGTGAAAGGCCTGCAACATTTTCTGGGCATGGTAAACTATCTCGGCAAGTTCATACCGAACCTCAGCGAACTAAGCTCCACACTGCGGAAGCTGACAAAAAAGGACACAGCATGGTCATGGTCCCAGCAACATCAGATCGCTTTTGATGTTTTAAAGTCCAAACTGACCAGTGCACCGACCCTGATTTTTTTAAAACCTGAAACGTCCGGTGACGACCACCTGCGATGCTTCGAAATTCAGGCTCGGCGCACCCTGCTTGCAACCATCTGCCGAGGGCTCCCTACTACCTGTCTCGTATGCCTCTCGCACCATGACCGACACGGAGCAGCACTACGCGCAAATCTAAAAGGAACTGTTGGCTGTCGTCTTTGCTTGCTCCAAATTCCACGACTTCATCACAGTCGAGACGGACCACCAACCACTGGTGACAATCTAGAACAAGCCCATCCACGCCTCGCCAGCTCGTTTGCAGCGTATGATGATGTAGCTGCAGCGGTATGATTTCTCTATTACCTACACTAAGGGTAAGGACGTGCACGTCGCTGACACTCTCTTCCGTGCACCTCGGGCATCTTGCGAACAACATCCCTATGAACAGGAGAATTTCATGGTTCTCGGTGTCAATTTCGTCTCCAGCAAGCAACTGCGCACCCTGGCCATGCACATCGCCACTGACGAAACGCTTCAAATCCTCTCCTCCATCATCAAAACAGGCTGGCCAGAAAAACAATCCAACACGCCCACAGAGGTGCAGCCTTTCTTCCTGGTTCGCGATGAACTGGTAGTTCAGGATGGGGTTGTCGTCAAGGGACACAAGGTAGTGACACCCGCATCGCTACGAGACGTATACGTCAAAGAGGCACACAGGGGTCACGTAGGAGCCGACGCCACACTGGCACGCGCCCGTAGTCTGTCCTACTGGCCGGGAATGGCCAGTTACATCCGGGACCGCGTAGCCTCCTGCCCCGCTTGCAACAGCCTTGCGCCTCATCAGCAGCGCCTTCTGCTACAACCTCCACCAGCTCTGCCCTGGACGTCGCTGGCGGCAGACATTTTCAAATGGCGTGGAAAGCACTACCTCGTTCTAGTCCACTCCTTTTCTAATTGGTTTGAACAAGACCAACTGGCCTCGCTCACATCTGAAATGGTCATCCAGAAGCTGAAAAGACACTTCTCTACCTTTGGCGCTCCCGTCAGCCTGAGAACCGACAACAGTCGGCAGTTCACCAGCAACATGTTCAAGTTTTTCGCAGACCGATGGAACTTCCAGCACGTCACGAGCAGTCCCGAGTATACACAGAGTAATGGACTCGCTGAACGCGCTGTCAGAAGCACCAAACACTTGCTGGAGCGAGCACAGATCCACTTAATCTTTAGGTGGAAGGATGTAGATTGATGTTGCATGTTAACCAATCAACACCAGCTAGCATCTCTAACTCCACCCCACGGTAATACTTATACTAACACTATTTCCCAGCACAGACAGTTGGAGCAGCCAGGATGTATTAACAAATAATTATCCTTCATGCTGTTAAGTTTCAGTGCTGATTAAAGATGTATTTGAACCACGTACCAAGTCTGGGGGTCATTTACACTATGCATTATACCCCTCCCATTTTAATTGGCTTTTCCATTCCCTCATATTGACTGCAAAGCATTCGGAGTTAAATATTAAAATTATGATAATTTGTGCAACTCTCCACCTAACCAACTATTGCACTGGATACATGCAATGTATCGAGCTCCCTTGGACGAAAACAAATGTAAAGAAAGCATCAGAGAGCGAACCTTAAATGGATGGAGTAGCCAAGAGTGTTTAATTCTGGACCTAGCAAAATATAAAAGGATGCCACACTAGGTTAGAGGAAAATTTCACTGGCAAATCCATGATAGGTTTGTGCGCATTTACTGATGAGGTTGAAACATAGTGCTATGAAGAGTAGTGCTTTTCTTCACCAGCTATAGGGTTGACATTTTATAGGGAACCTCATCCAAAAAATTAGGAATCACCGTCCTCCTTTACTTTGATGGTTATTCGCATCTTCTCTTTCTCAAGCGAAATGGTGCAGCTGTCAGAGCACAAGGATCAGTCCTTTTGCCGTGTATATAGATCAATTTTAATTCTACTCGGGTATTTCTATGCTCTGCGTATTGACTTTTGTGATGATCCATTTTGGAATGATCCTCACTTGAGGATTTAATTAATACATTTCCAATTTTCACTCATGACTGAATAGTATTCTATTAGCTTTAATTCAACATTTAATCAAACTATATATTGGATAAATTCTTACTTCTCCAGGTCGAATTTTAATATAGAAATTGCTTCGCTTGTAAGAAATTTTGAGAATCTTTGGCCAAGCAAAGCGGTTAATCCTGAGACGATCTTTGTAGATGAGCAGTCCATTTGCACATACACCCAACATAATATCCACTCCTTCTGAATCCTATGGAAGTCAACAGAAAAACAGTAAAGTTGGTTAAAATATGAACTTTGCTTTATGGTAGCTTGAACTTAAATGCCAATTGTTACAAGAAGCTAGTAGACAATTGTAGCCTTTTGAAATACAAAAAATATATGAAATACTTCAGCATATAGTTCATATTATTTAATATTTTATAATTGAAAGCCAACATAAAGAACATCTATACTTGCGACAAAACAGTGTTGGAGGAACTCAGTGGGGCAGGTAGCATTTGTGGAGGGAATGGATAGATGTCATTGTATTAGGATCCTTCTTCAGACACAGATTCATTATCTGAAATTTGGCTCGTACTCAGAATGCAAATTCAAATGTAGAATTTCTTTTCACGCCGCTCATGCTTTTCTCCTCATCCCGTGTCACCATGCATCGTCTAATTCTCCAGAATTTGGCCAGCATTTATCACCCATCCTGAAAATGTCCTAGAGAAATTGCTGGTAAACCTATATTTGAACTGCTGTTGCATTTGTATTGAAGGTATTCGCACAATGATGTTGAGGGGGGAGTTCCAGGACAGATGATGTAACAACAAAAATAATAGCAATATATTTACAAGTCAGGAATGATGTACGACTCTGAAGATAAACTGCAGATAATTGTGTTCTGGAGACACATGAGACTGCAGATGCTGGGATTCATCAGGTCCATCTGCTGAAGAAAAGCACCACTCTTCTTTAGACAGCTGTAATTGTATTCCCATTCCTATGTTGTTCATGATAGTAGAGGATGGAGGCATTGGAGGTGCTACTGGAGCAGCCAAGATGAATAACTGCAATGCTTGGTTACAGATGGTGGCAAAAGGAATGGATTTTCAGGATAATTGATTGAGTGCCAATTAAATGAGCTGTATTGTTGTGGTGGCGTCGTGCAATTTGACAGTAGTTGGAGCTGCATTTCATCTAAGATTGGGAGAATATTCCCCCACAGTTCTGACACCCTTGTAAATGGTGGGGGGAATTTGGAAAGTCATAAGTGAATATTACCCAGTAAATATCCAGTCTCTGGTGTTACCAATGTGGGGTTGGTCCACTTGATTTTTTTGTCAACGGTATTCCTCAGGATGTTGAGGAAGGGAGTCTTGTCATGGCAATACCATTGAACATCAAGCGTTGATGGCTAGATTCTGTCTTGCTGGAGAGCTAGGATGATCAGCTTTCAACAACTACATAGAAACATAGAAATTAGGTGCAGGAGTAGGCCATTCGGCCCTTCGAGCCTGCACCGCCATTCAATATGATCATGGCTGATCATCCAACTCAGTATCCCGTACCTGCCTTTTCTCCATACCCTCCGATCACCTTAGCCACAGGGCCACATCTAACTCCCTCTTAAGTATAGCCAATGAACTGGCCTCAACTATCTTCTGTGGCAGAGAGTTCCAGAGACCCACCACTCTCTGTGTGAAAAAAGTCCTTCTCATCTTGGTCCTAAAGGATTTCCCCCTTATCCTTAAGCTGTGACCCCTTGTCCTGGACCTCCCCAACATCGGGAACAATCTTCCTGCATCTAGCCTGTCCAACCCCTTAAGAATTTTGTAAGTTTCCATAAGATCCCCTCTCAATCTCCTAAATTGTGGAGAGTATAAACCAAGTCTATCCAGTCTTTCTTCATAAGACAGTCCTGACATTCCAGGGATCAGTCTGGTGAACCTTCTCTGCACTCCCTCTATGGCAATAATGTCCTTCCTCAGATTTGGAGACCAGAACTGTACGCAATACTCCAGGTGTGGTCTCACCAAGACCCTATACAACTGAAGTAGAACTTCCCTGCTCCTATACTCAAATCCTTTTGCTATAAAAGCTAACATACCATTCGCTTTCTTCACTGCCTGCTGCACCTGCATGCCTACTTTCAATGACTGGTGTACCATGACACCCAGGTCGCGCTGCATCTCCCCTTTTCCTAATCGGCCACCATTTAGATAATAGTCTGCTTTCCTGTTTTTGCCACCAAAGTGGATAACCTCACATTTATCCACATTATACTGCATCTGACAAACATTCGCCCACTCACCCAGCCTATCCAAGTCACCTTGCAGTCTCCTAGCATCCTCCTCACAGCTAACACTGCCCCCCAGCTTAGTGTCATCTGCAAACTTGGAGATATTACCTTCAATTCACTCATCTAGATCATTAATGTATATTGTAAATAGCTGGGGTCCCAGCACTGAGTCTTGCGGTACCCCACTAGTCACTGCCTGCCATTGTGAAAAGGACCCGTTTACTCCTACTCTTTGCTTCCTGTTTGCCAGCCAGTTCTCTATCCACATCAATACTGAACCCCCAATGCTGTATGCTTTAAGTTTGTATACTAATCTCTTATGTGGGACTTTGTCGAAAGCCTTCTGGAAGTCCAGATACACCACATCCACTGGTTCTCCCCTATCCACGCTACTAGTTACATCCTCGAAAAATTCCACAAGATTCGTCAGACATGCTTTACCTTTCGTAAATCCAACTACAACTATCTTCCTTTGTGCAAGCAATGATTAATTTTGTTTAGACACCCGTACTAATCAAGAATCTATCTATCTCTGCTTTAAAAATATCCACGGTTATGTTCTTTTGAAAGGATTTATTAAATATCTTACAATGCTCTGTCAAGTGACATGATACAGATCATGATGCATACAATTCTAATCTTTGCAAAATCACAAAATAGTATTCTCCAGCTATAGTCACTTTTACTCTGGAAAAAAAAAGTTATTTTATAAACTCAGCGCTAAGCCTCTGGAATAAGGACCCCATTTCACCACATAACTTAAATCCCTTAGCCATAGTATATCTTGTCCGAACTTTCATCAATGCATTTTATCCGTGTGAAAAAGTGGTTTAACCAGTGTGGTCTAACCCAATGATTTAGGAGATTTTTTTGCACTGGCCAGTAAACCCCTTTAAAAAAAAATTAAATTAAAACTACGGCTTCTCAACTTTCACCTTCATGCACATGAATATCTAACACCACTGTATAAAACTAAAAGGTCTGAACACAGCTTGAGAACATCACGTTTCTTGCCAGTCTAAAAAAATAACTTTTCACTATTATTCTATGCTGTTTGTCTAATAGGCAAATTTGTACTTAAAATTTGTCACTATCATTTGGCAATTTCTCTCTTTTTTAAATCCTAAATCAGTCTTTTAATTAATTTCACTACTTTTACTTATGGAATCTGGATATTGCTGACAAATCACCATATTTATTGCCCATCCTCACCAGCCCTCAAGGTGGTGATAGTGAGACACCATCCTGAATATCTGCAGTCCACTTAATCAAGTACTCCCATCATGTTACACAGTGAGAAGTTCCAGGATTCAGTCCTCGCCACAAAGGAACAACAATATCACAAAGTCAGGAAAATACAAGCATGCAAATTAAGAGCAGTAGGCAACTCAGCCCCTTCAATCCTACACCGCCACTGAATATGCTTAGTTCTTCTGATTGCAACCACAATTCCAGTCCTACCTGTTCCTGTTAACCATTCATTCACTTGCTGATCAAGGAAGTATCTAATTTTGCCTTTTATTATTCAAATACCAGACTTACCCATGTTAAACTCACTTAGTTAAGATAGAAGCAGTATATTTATTTTACCCGTTTCAGAAAGTAATGAGTTTGAAACTCACTTCCTCAAAGAACAGTGGAAGTAACCTGAATATTTTAAAGTCAGAGATAGACAGGTTCTCGGTAAGTGGGTGAATGGTTACCATGACTAGACAGGAATATGAAGATAGGGTTAGTTAAATCAGCCACAATCTTATTACATGGCAAAGCATACTGAAGGGCCAAATTAACCAATTCTTCTCCCAATTCATACGTGCATATATCTTTGCTAATCTCAGTGTGTGGGCTGCTTCATTATCTCTAAGACAACGAGTTGAATGAGCTGGGTGGAGCATGTTAGCAGGACTTGATGACAAACAATGCAGACTTAATGCAAAACAATGGCCCAAATTGTACTTGGCACAGAGTAGTTATTCTTGTGGATTTAAGGCTCGCAGCATTTTCAACGCTTTTCTGCTACAGTTGTCAGATAAAGAAGAGCTGCCCATGAATGGTAACTTCTTGTATACCCAGAGGACCAAAGGCCTTGTCATCCATTTCTAATAGTCATTAAACTCTCTGGAAAAAGCAAGTGTGATTCAAGCTATTATGTGACTGCAATACAAATGATGAATTTTGTATACCTCAAATTCTTTGCATTGAATATATACAGGTTAATTTTACTGGCTGTGTGAAACAACAGATGAATATGGTGATGTTAGCAGCAAAATAATCAAATGGAAAATAGACCAAGGAGTGACTACTTTATATTTGATACACAACCACAAGTGTTTGCTGCTTATTCCAATGATAGATAGTAAAAGGATCAAATGATTTGAAATGAACACCAAATGCTGTAATATATTATCACAAGTACTGTGATTTGACACTCAACTTGATTTTGTCAACCTAGCACCTCTCTTCCCTTCCTCCATAATTGTTTAACCAAGTAGTAACTAATTACCTTTGCATGGTGCAAGTCTACACCATACATGGAAAGCATTTTGGCATTTTCCAGAAATTGAGCATCAGCCTGGGCTGGAGTTAAACCCCTGGTAAAGAAACAAGAAATCCACTGTAAAGGCAGCATAAAATTAAGTGATAAATTCAGTTTAAAAAAAAGAACTATTAAAGTTCACAGATTTCCCATTAAAATGTTTTAAATTAGATTAAAATACATTAATTTAAATGCCCTAATACCATAGATCAATTATCTGTAATGTATATGAATTGAATAGTACAAGCATAACTGAGCTAAATTATACTGAATAACAGTGTAAAACACTAATTACTTCAGAATAAAGATACAAGAGAATATTTTCAATTGTTGCACCTTACTTGTTTTACCTGATTTGTAAATACATTAAAACTTGAAGTTTGAGTCACCTGAATTTATTGTTAATTAAGCACATCTCCCAAATGGTTTAAAATGCTGACCCAGCTTATCATCTGGAATGAGGGAAAAGCCATAGCAATTTAGAACAGTCTCAACCTAAAACGTCCCCCATTCCTTCTCTCCAGAGATGCTGCCTATCCCATTGAGTTACCTCACCTTTTCATGTCTATCTGCAGTTTATGATTTATTGTGGGGAGATTGGTTAAGTATGCAACACAGTCTTAGTTGTCCACTCCCTTGCACTTCTTCCAATTTAGTGCATTTCATTTAGTGTTCATAATGTGATCTCTTCCACTTTGAGCAATGAACGGAGACTGCTTTGCAGAGCGTCTGTATTGGCTTCTGGGGTAACAGAGCCTGCAGTAGCACGTCGCATTCTGAGCACTCTTTATGGCTTTCTACACTTAAGTCCAATTTGAGTAAGATCTTTCAATTAGCATGTTACAGTCTTCAAGATTTAATATAGATTTCATCAACATTACATAATTCACTTTCTCTGCATCAGAAATGGCCAGTTCGATTGTAGGTAACTATTAGTAATATTTACTCAGGTTTTTCTCTCTCCACTGACACGTTTGATCTGCACGTGTCTCCTAAAACTTTGAACTGCATTTATTAGCTTGTACATGTTCCTTTGTTTTTCACTCAACTGATGACTCTCACTAATTTATCAGATGGCTTCATCAATAGTCACCAAGACAAACCATCCTTCACCAACCTTTTCTGCAACTTACAGGTTTTCTCCTTCCATATTTTGATGAAATGCCTTCAACCCTAAACTAAGTGTTCCTCATTCCACAGATTTTGCCAGCATTGTTGAGGGTTTCCAGCATTTACTATTCTTATGTTGTATTTTCCATACTGCAGCTTTTTGATTTTCAGAAGAAAATTATACTGGCTAAAAATGACATTTCAATATTTTGCTAGAACATAGACATTCCAAAATATATTATTATTTAAATAGACCATCAGATAAGTGCTTTGCTTCAGTCATTTTCACACTGCTATCTTTATGATTTCCGATAAGTGTTTGATTACTTAAGTAAATATGCTTTGAAAAGCAACCGTGACTAATTTCTACCTGTGTGTTTTATGTAGTTCAGAGATTTTCTCTTCCAATTCTTTTGTCTGGTTTGGAGAAAACTGCAATTCTGTAACATAACCTGCTTTGTGTTCATTGGCATCATAATCTCCAAGTTCCGCTTGCAATGCACAGGAACCAAGAAGGGCATGAGTTACAAAAGAACATGGTAAACGACCAGTTACGATATCTTGGCGGAGTTGAAGACACAAGTAATATCTGCAAGAGATAACGGATTCTCAACTGTTTCTTAAACTCACATTTAAACCAAGAATTGTAGTTTAATTCAATAAATACACTTAATTTTGTATGCTTTGAGTCCATCTTAATCTAAACTTTCTAATTTTATTCATCCTTGTTCATACATTATGGCTTGAGTTTTTACAGGGAAGGGATCTCGCAACAGATAAAAACAGTCTTGCAAATATTTTGTTGTGACTTGCAGAAGACTCGAGGGTCTGAGCTATGTGGAGAGGTTGAGCAAGCTAGGACTATTCCTTAGAGCGCAGGAGATTGAGGGGTGATCATTGACTGTCATATGCTGAGGGAATGGAGCGGCTGGGCTTGTACACTCTGGAATTTAGAAGGATGAGTTGTGATCTTATTGAAACATAAAATTATTAAGGGTTTGGACCTAGAGGCAGGAAACATGTTCCCGATGTTGGGGGAGTCCAGAACCAGGGACCATAGTTTAGGAATAAGAGTAAGCCGTTTAGAACAGAGATGAGGAAACACTTTTTCACACTGTTGTGAGTGTGGAATTCTCTGCCTCAGAGGGCGGTGGAGGCTGGTTCTCTGGAAACTTTCAAGAGAGAGAGCTAGATGGGGCTCTTAAAGATAGCAGAGTCAGGGGATATGGGGAGAAGGCAGGAACGGGGTACTGATTGTGGATGATCAGCTATGATCACATTGAATGGCAGTGCTGGCTTGAAGGGTCGTATATCATGCTCCTGCACCTATTGTCTATTATAGAGGCGTATAAAATTATGAGAGGAATAGATCGGTAGACGCACAGAGTCTCTTGCCCAGAGTAGGGGAATCAAGAACTAGAGGACATAGGTTTAAGGTGAGGGAAGCAAGATTAAATAAGAATCTGAGGGGTAACCTTTTCACACAAAGGGTGGTGGGTGTATGGAACAAGTTGCCAGAGGAGGTAGTTGAGGCAGGTACTATTGCAACATTCAAGCTACATTTAGACAGGTACATGGATAGGACAGGTTGGAGGGATGTGGGCCAATTTGAGGTAGATGGGACATGTTGAATTTAGTGTGGGCAAGTTGGGCCAAAGGGCCTGGATCCATGCTGTAGGACTCTAAGACTGCTAGTTAACTGAAGAACATCCATCACGAGAGTGGATCAGTATTTATAAACCAAGAAATACAGAAAAGTGGGCAGATCATTTCCAGAGTCCTGTACAGCTTGTCTGAGACTTCAGTCCCTCATATCCCTCAACCTTTCCTATCCATATACCTGTCCAAATGCCTTTTAAATCTTATTGTTTCTGCCTCAACTATCTCCTTCAGCAGTTCATTCCGTATACCCACAATTGAAAAAGTGATTAGAAGGTCCACAAGGGGCAGTGCTGGAACCACTACTCTTAACGTTGTATATTAATTATTTGGACGAGGGGATTGAAGGCTTTGTGGCCATGTTTGCAGATGATACAGATAGGTGGAAGGGCAGGCAGTGTAGAGAAAGCACAGATTCTGCAGAACGACGTGGACAGGTTGGGAGAGGGGGCAGAGAAATGGCAGATGGAATATAGTGCAGCAAAGTGTGGAGTCAAGCATTTTGGTAGTAGGAATAATGGTGTAGACTATTTTCTAAATGAGAGAATCCAGAAATCATAGGTGCAAAGGGATTTGGGAGTGCTGATGCAGGATTCCCAAAAAGTTAATCTGCAAGTCGAATCGGTAGTAAAGAAATCAAACTCAATGCAAGCATTTATTTCAAAAGGACTTGCATTCAAAATGCTGAGGCTCTATAAGGCACATTTGGAATGTGACTTATAATGTAAGGCCACATTTGGAATATTGTGAGGAATTTTGGACACCATATCAGAGGAAGGATGTGCGGGCTCTGGAGGGTCCAGAGGAGGTTTGCATGAATGATCCCAGGAATTAGTAGGTTAAGCTGTGATGAGCGTTGTCGGCACTGGGCCTCTACTCGCTGGAGTTTAGAAGAATGAGGGAGGACCTCATTGAAACACACAAAACTGTGAAAGGCTTGGGCAGATTGGATGTTTCTACTAGTCAATAGTGGCTAGTGGGAGAGTCCAGGACTAGAAGAAGTCATAGCATCAGAATTAAAGGACGTTATTTTAAGAAGGAGATGAGAATTTTCTTTGGTCAGTGAATCTGTGGAACTCTTTCCCACAGAAGGCTGTGGAGGCCAAGTCAGTGGATATTTTTAAGGCAGCAATAGATTCTTGATTAGTACAGATGTCAAAGGTTATGGGGAGAAGGCAGGAGAATGTGGTTAGGAGAGAGAGGTGGATCAGCCATGATTGAACAGCAGTCGACTTGATGGGCCGTATAGCCTAATTCTAATCCTAATTGGCAATTCAGTTTGGAATGTTTGGCAACAGGCAGCACAAATTGGTCAGGTTCTTTCAATACACACCTGCAATTATTTTAAATATATTATTTGCATTTGGCAATCATGCCCTAGAATGTATCTTCTCATTTAGTCATTAGGACATATTTTAGTAAATGTAATATTTTACAATACGTTATAACGTTTGTTTAAAATATATAGATTACTAAATTAGTTTTTATTTAATTACTTTCATAAGAATTTAATTAATATGATGCATTTATACCTTGTGATGTCTTCAGTTAGTTGTGAAGGATCCGGAGGGTAGAATTTTACATTAAAATTAAAGTGCCAAGCACAACCTGCAATTACATACAATTCTATTTTAAAATTACATGTGGCCAAGAGAAAATGTTTTAAATGCTTTACTGTCACTGCGCATATTTAAAAACCCTGTCCCACGGTACGAGTTCATTCCAAGACCTCTCCCGAGTTTTAAAAAAATCAAACTCGTGTTAAGCATGGAGAATGAACGTAGCGGGTACGTCGGAGCTCGGGGATGTCTCTTAGAGCTAACGGCACGTACTCGGGAAGACTCGCTAACGGCAGGTAAGCACGGGAAGACTCGTGAAGATTTTTCAACATGATGAAAAATGTCCACAAGAGTCCTGAGTACCGACAAGTGGTCATTACCGTAAATCTCCGAGTTTGAATCAGGGCAAACTCGGGAGAACTCTTGGAATGAACTCGTACCGTGGGACAGGGGTTTAAGACTGTATAATTACACAATTTTCGGTTAGCTGTGTTATTCGACATCATCCATAAGCTATGACAAACCAAAATTAAAAGCAACTATCAACATCTTATGTCAGTGCGTACCCAGCCCCGTAACAGCTAGCAAACCCATCCCACCAGTCTCTTATTTGTTTGTATGCAAGACATGCGTTCGCAAACTGGGGACAACCTGTGGAATTTGCACCATATTCTTGGCGCTGCAGCACTGTCAGTAATACAGTTCTCTTTGTATATATTACAAAAAAGAACTGTTTTACCACTGATACTGTTAGCGTTCTCCTTTCTTGGAACACATCTAGCAATGCAAGATACCAGTGTTTCCACACGCAAATCAATCTTCAATGCCCCATGTCACACTATGGCTGATCAGGCAATGTACTCACTTCGAATTTGTTTCTTTAATTCCTTGGCCGGATCCAACCAATTCTAAAAGACAGAATAAAACTTCAGAATGAATTAACGCAATAACAATCTATCATATCACATCTATATTACTAAAAGTCTGATCTTGACCACTTTTGGTTCACTGTGGTGTGATTTCCGAAAGAACGGTGCCTCCTATGATTTTTGGCCAGCTCGCCCAGAGCCCCCCTCTGCCTTCCTGGACCAGAGGATTTCTCCCATCGATGAAAAATCAGAGAGATATTACTGTTTCTTAAAAAATCGCCATTCTCTCTGCTGCCCCTGCTGGAGGGAAGGGGAGCTCTATATAACCAGGAAGTGGTGTGCCTCACTGAGTCTCTGCAAGATGGAGGAAGCCAGAGGGTCACGTCTCTGTGAGCTCTGAATAGCACTGAACACATATCTACTCAACTGTGAGTGCCCTTAATGTAGTTCTAAAACACTTGCAGAAGGTGTCTATTGGTTCTAAAAGGCTTGCAGAAAGTGTCTCTATTGGTTCTAAAAGGCTTGCAGAAAGTGTCTCTATTGGTTCTAAAAGGCTTGCAGAAAGTGTCTCTATTGGTTCTAAAAGGCTTGCAGAAAGTGTCTCTATTGGTTCTAAAAGGCTTGCAGAAAGTGTCTCTATTGGTTCTACAAGGCTTGCAGAAAGTGTCTCTATTGGTTCTAAAAGGCTTGCAGAAAGTGTCTCTATTGGTTCTAAAACGCTGCCTGGCCAGAGTGACTGAGCTGCCAGCCAAAGAACCCATTCGGCCCACAATGTCCATAATAGCCCTCTGGAAACCAGTGCCTTTGACCCACAACACACATACTATCGCTCCAGAAAGCCCACCCCCCGTCCCAACCCACCGGCCAGCAATATTGGAATTGGTGGAGAGGTGGAATATTGCATTGGGGGCCAGCCCTCCCGTGTGAAGCTGGGACCCAATGGGTCCCATGTAGTCTAGTACTTATTAAAACTCTGATCTTGTTGGTGTGTATATGTGTGTGTATATGTGGTTTTACAACTTCGCGAAAAAACTACGTGGTAACAATAACATTTTTACATATTCCAGTTGACATTTTTTTCTGTCGAGGCCGGGATCATTTCATCTGAACATTTCATGCTTTATTTCTCGACATAACTGATTAGTTTAAAATCATCATAAGACTGAAATTAAAACCACCAGCTTCAAATTATGACATCACAATGGCTCAGCTAGCAGAGACCAGCTTGAATGAAGATTTAATTCTATATTTGACACGTTATTCGCAATTAAAGCTTTAAAAATGCCAACTTTCACAAGATTTTTACATATTCTGATTCACGTTTTCCCCCCTCAAGGCAGAGATCACTTTCACTGAACATTGTATGCTTTAGTTCTCGACCTATTACTGATTAAAGTTTTAAAACATCAGAATACCTTTAATTTCAAACCGACCAGCTTCAAATGATGACATCACAATGGCTCGACTCTCAGGGGGAGGGCGAATTGCTACTGCAACATGCAGGACAAGTGCAAGTGGAACGCTTTTAAAGATCACTGCTGAGGAAGGCAAGGGGAGTACTGGAATCTTGCGTTCAGGAATGGCTCGAGTTGGACGAGCACACCTCCCGTGGGGGCTACGGGTAGGGAACGTGTACATTTGCGGCAGCAGACACAACGTGTCTGCACTTGGTCCAGTATATACCTATAAAAATCTCATCTTGTATGTAGGTATATATACACGTGTGTGTGCGTGCGTATATATGTCTTTCTACCTTTGTGCCACGTGCTAGTGCATGCACTTTCAGATTATTATTCACAATAACCCCATCGACAAAATAAACTACTTAATTTCACATTTCATGCTATATTTCACAAGTTATAGAGTTTTAAAAATAGTCAAAACCAAGGTTTTAAACGGCAAACGTCCTTTATCCCACTTCGAGTGACGTCACGGGGGGGGGGGGGGGGGGGGGGGCAATCTCCAAACGGGGAGCCAGCAGCTTCCAGTGACGTCAGGAGGGGGGCTGCATTTAAATTAACGTTCCGCTTTTTCCGACCCGGGCTTCTATGCGTGACGCCCTGGCTGGGGTTAATCAATGACGCATCAAGACCGCGGCAAAGGAGATATCGACACCGCAGCGGTAAGGCCTCACGAAGATGGGGCCGCGGCAGTGGTGAGGCATCTCAACGGTGGGGCAGCGGCAGCGGTATAGGAAAGGAGAGGGAAAGAGAGGTGAAGGAGGGATTGGGGAGGGGAGCAGGAGAGGGGAAAGATCCTGGGGAGGTGAGAAGGGAGAGTGGGGGGGTTTCAGGGAGAGGAGGGGGTAGGGATAGTTGCCACGTCTACAATCCCTCTATGCCCCCTCCCTCACCCACCCTCTCTACCCCCCCACCCTCTTCCCCCCCTCCCTCCCTCTCTACTCCCCTCCCTCTCTGCCCCTCTCCCTACCCCCCTCCCCTCCCTCGAGCCCCCCTCCATCCCTCCCTCCCCCTCTTCCCTCCCTCCCCCTCTACGGATTGAAGAGGGAGGGTGAAGAGGAGGGAGTGCTAGGGGATGAGGAGAAATGAGCCACGCCTGCGCAGTTGGGGGCTATGCGTGAGTAGTGGAATATTGCGTAGGGGGAACAGTGAGTGGTGGAATATTGCATTGGGGGAGCAAACCCAACGGGTCTGCACTTGGTCTAGTATCTTATAAAAGTTAGAAGAACTATGAGGAGAGTTTTAAACAAACTCACATATCCGTATGTTTTGGTATGCACGATTACCATTCTTGAAATGTTTCCTATTTGGCATAATCTAGCATAATTTGTAGGAACTACTTGCACCCAAGCCAAGGAGACTCGACTATAAGCAATTTTCATAATTAAAAATTAATTCATTCAACCACCATTATGGAAGAATATTTATCTATCAAAACATTACTATCCGAGGAGCAATTAAAAATTAAGACAAAAAAATGTTATACTCCAACTGATTCTCAATATTGAAATTGAACACACCCTTTTATTTGCCATTATGTCAGAGAAGTATAATAATTTACTGTATTTAAAATCTTTGTGGGAGTGAAGGACTAAGGTTTCCTCAGTGAATTTTATCAAAATTACACCAGCTCATTGTTCAGGTTTCTGTTGAAATTAAATTTCTATGAACACAAGATAATGTTTTTACACAAACCATTACAACCAGCTAGGAGAAGTGATCCCAATATGCCTGCTATCTCACTTCCTGTTGTTATTTGACGTATTTCATTATAGTAACCTCATGTACGATATTAATAAAAGCTAAAAATTGACATCAGGAAAAAAAGTCCCTGTGTAAATAATTTGCTCCCAAATTTACCTTTGTTCAATTAGGCTATACAAAGCAGCTTACTCAATTAATGCTGGACATTTGAAGAAAATATATGTATTTCAAAGAAATCAAAGCAAGCAGAACAAATTTAAAATATTATAAAAATTAGAAGTGGTTTTATTCTGAGATTTAAAAATCCCCAAATTTTTCAGTTGCTTCAGATTTCACCTATATTATGCTGCTAACAGTGCACAAATATGCATCACAAAATGCTACTGAAAAAAAAGAGCTAGATCAGTACGATTTGTGGCAAATTACTTGAAAATTTCCAAAATCTCAGGTATCAGTAAATTTAATGTACTATTTCTAAACTGCTGTATATATTTTTTTATAAAACTAAAAAACAAATACAGTAATAAAAACAAATGTCCCTCAATTAATTTTAATCAGTGTAGTAATACTTTTCGTCCCATACCCGTCCAAGTGCAATTCTCACTAGTCCGAAAACCACAAGGTAAAAACACGTACAGCTTTTGGTGTATATTGGGGCATTGGCAATATGAATGTTAAAACAGTTAATATTAAATTATCTTTCAGTACAGAAATTCTTCAGGATTGCTTTCACCACAGATATCTACAAATTTAGCAAATTGTACTGTAACATTTTCTTTTTCCAATAATGTAACTTGACAAAAACATCTCAATATTAAGCAAAATGGAGTAATTCACAATACACTTAACTATAAACTCCCCACAACTAACGCAGTGCGCAGCCTTACAACACAACTAAATGGCGCTTGATATGCAACTATGCCGCTCACATTCTATCCAGCTGCAGCTGAGAACAGCTGGTTAATAAATAGCTGCCTGTGACAAATGAATAAGGAGAAGAATAAATCAAGTATTCAGCAAAGCACACTAAAAGTCAAAGATTTTTTGCATTATAACACGGAGTCAACAACAGCCACTGCAGAGGAGGAAGCAAAGAAAATCAGAAATTTGCCAAAAAGTAACAATAGCATCCATAGAATTAGAGCTAGCGCAGGACAGACAGATCATTTTGAACTATATAGCAAATTCTTGTTAACACCTACAACTCAGGATAGCACATTTTGTAAATCATATTACAAGAATCAAGCTTCATTCAGTTAAACCACAATTAAACTTCAGTTATGTACGAATGTTCATACTGCAAATAAGACTTGTTTACTTTTTTCCAAGATCTTATCTCAAAACAAACATAAATTAAAAAACTACAAAATCTGCATCATTTCTCATTGATTTAAAACTTATGATCATCCATAAGGCATGTAATAAATCAATGCAAAAATACTTTCACAATGGGGGGGGGTAACATCTTTACCAGTGGTTCAATTGTGGAAATTGCTATTATTTGCAGTGGTTAAAATACTAAATGCATGAAAGAGAATGAAACTGAAAGATACAGAAAAGGAGTGAACAAAAAATAGCACAGGAACCATTGCAAATATTTCAGTACTGCATTTTGTTTCCAACATACTAATTAAAATTCCTGATAATAGACAGATGAACTGAACGGCTCAACAATGTGCACTCAAGCAGTGGTTTTCAAGAAAATATTTAAATATTTTGGATTTTTTGAGGCGTCATAAATCCAGCGTTTTCTTTCTTAATTTTCAATGTTCATGTTTAATATAATGATTATTAAGCACTTTCAAATTTTAACTATCTTTTGAATCTCAGGAATCCTTTAAACTATTAAGCTTAAGCAAAGTTTCTCTTTCCTCAACCATCCCTTCTCTTCACCCATCAGAAAAGTTGTACATACTGAAAACTGGCCATTTAAAACAAGTTTAAATATTAATTTTATAACTACATAATTTGTCAAATGTGTTCAGGAAAGTTTCCTTGTGCAATCTGTAAAGGGCCATACGTGGGAGAAGGCAATGCCTGATCTAGTCTTAAAAAATTGGGAGATAGAAGTGGGTGAAGTGTTCATGGATGAGTTTTTGGGACCAGCGACAACTATTTTATTAGATTTAAGATAGTTATGGATATGGACAGGGCGGACCCACGAGTTAAAAGTCTAAATTAGGGTAAGGCTAACTTTGAAGGTATAGACAGGAAATAACTGGAGCAGGTTGTTTGAAGGACAAGGAACGTGTGGAAAGTGGGGTGTTTTTAAAAGTGTGCTGACAAGCGTCCAGGACATGCAAATTCCTGTTAGAGTGAAGGACAAAGCAGGTTGGCATATGGAAGCCTGGATGTCAAAAGAAACGGAGGCTCTGGTCAAGAATGAGGAGGCAGGTATAGGCAGCTGGGACCAAGTGTACCTTGGTGATGGAAAACTTTAATCCATGCTAAAAAAAGGAAATCAGTAGGGCAAAAAGGGAACAAGCGATAGCTCTGGCAGATAATATTAAGGATAACCCCAAGAGATTTAAGTACTTTAAGGGAAAAAGGGTAATGAGAGAGAGAATGGGGCCACTCAGGAACAAAAGCAGTCAACTCAGTGTGGAGCCACAGGAGATGGGCACTGTCCTCAATGAGCATCATGCCTTGGTTTTTGCCACGGAGAATGACATGGAGTCGAAAATAATTGGGGCAGTGAATGGAACTGTCTTGAGGGTAGTATGTATTAAGTGCTAAAGGTCCTAACGCTCATGAATGCAGACAAATTTCCTGGGCCTGATCAGGTATATCAGAGGGAAATGTGGGAAGCTAAATATGGGTGAATACTGGAAGGTGGCAATAGTTGTGACTATTTAAGAAGGGCTGCAGGGAAAAGCCTGAGAACTACAGGCCAGTGAGCCTAACACCTGTGGTCAGAAAGTTACTTGAAAGGATTGCTTTCTGTATTTCTTCCTCTGTGATGGGTTCATCGAACAACAGAGACTTATTATATGGTAAATTTGACAAGTTCAGTTTCTTTAAAAACTCATGCATTATATTGGAATCAGTAAGAAATTCTGATTGGTATAGGGAGGTATAAAATTCCTGAAAGGATTTATTAATTTCATCATGATCTACTGTCAATGTACCATCCCGTTTACTCACTTGAATAATCTGACGTTTGGCTGACACAGCTTTCAACCGATTGGCAAGTAATTTGCCAGATTTATCACCATGTATATACAATTGACTTTTGGTTTTAAGTAGCTGATTCTCAATCGGTGATACTAATAACAAATCATGTCTCATTTGAAGTTCAACTTTATTCTTATAGAGCTCTAAACTAGGAGCTTTTGAATATTTTTTTATCAATTTCTTTAATCTCATCAGTCAATATACGCATTTCATTTTTAGCTTGTTTTTTTAATCCCGCAAAATATGACATAATTTGTCCATGAATGTATGCCTTAAAAGCATCCCAGACTACACCATTGGATATTTCTTCAGCAGAGTTTGTTAAGAAGAAGGCGGCAATCTGATCTTTATTAAAATTAACACAATTTAGATCTTGAAGCAAAGTAATATTAAATCGCCCTTGTTTAGCACTAAACTTGGAATCAGGTAGTTGGATCTGATTGATAGTTTCAATGGTGCATGATCAGAAATAGCAATTGCATCATAGTCACACGCAGTGACCGATGAAACTAGCCGAGAATCTATTATAAAGTAGTCAATCCTAGAGTAACTATGGTATACATGGGAGAAAAAAGAAAATTCTTTGTCATTTTGGTGTAGGAATCTCCAGACTTCTAACATTCCAGAGTCAAGTAAAAAAAAAAAATTGATAAAACTAGTGGATTTATTTGGAAGCACATGATCAGATGCAGATCTGTCCATCGATGGGGTTCAAACAACAGTTAAAATCTCCACCCATTATCAAAAAATGTTCATTTAAATTAGGAAAGGATGCAATTAACTGTTTAAAAAACTCAGGGTGATCAATATTAGGTGCATAAACATTCACCATAACAACTTTTTGGTTATGAAGAACTCCAGTGATCATCAAAAATCTACCATATGGATCAGAAAGAACAAAGGATTTCAGAATGAACAAAGGAGATTGAGGAATCAATAAAAATAGAGACTCTTTTCACTTTTGCCTGTGAATTTGAATTATACTGCTCCAAAACTTAAAGAATCGTTGGTTTTCATCTTTCCTTACATGAATTTCCTGAACAAAGATAATCTGAGCATTTAGTCTACGAAGATCTTTTAAAAAAAAATCCTCTTAATGGGATGGTTCCGGCCATTAACATTCCATGAGAGGAAGTTAATAACGTTATCCACATTGTTTGTAAAAATCATGTGGAATGTAAAGGGTTAATTTCGTAGACTATAACAGTTCATGATACTGGAAGGAGAAAAATCTAAGGTGGCGCCGGAAGTGACGACATTTCAGACATTTTTGTAGTTCAAATTTTGCCCAGATAGAAAAAACTAAACTAAAAGCAAAAGTCCCCCCCCCCCCCACCCATGCAAAGCCTAAAACTGACCAGGTGGCGCCAGAAGTGACGACATTTCAGACATTTTTGTAGTTCAAATTTTGCCCAGATAGAAAAAACTAAACTAAAAACAAAAGTCCCCCCCCCCCCCACCCATGCAAAGCCTAAAACTGACCAGTAGGCAGTCAGTACGCTACCCAACCCCTCCCCTACCCCGTCTCTTCTAATGACAGCTCCAAACGTTTAAATAAAAAATGTATATTTACCACTCAATAGCCAAAACAAATTAATATTATGGTTAAAAAGTACGTGCAAACTGTGAGAAACAAGAACTGCTTCACATTGTTTATCCAAGGACAAAGTACGTGCAACTGTGAGAAACAAGAACTGCTTCACATTGTTTGTCTAAAGACAGGGGGAAAAATCCTTCGGAGGACATTTTAAAAGTGGAAGAGCTAACAAAGAAGATCTTAAAAGTTAATGTAAAACACCATTATATTAAATGAACAGTATCTTAGAGAACTTAAAAGTTATGGTTTGATATCATCATACTAAAATTCTAAAAAGTAATTAGAAAATAACTCATCAGATTAAATTCTTAATCATTTACAGAGCATTATATTGTCAAAATAGGACCAATAAATCTCAGATTGTAACTCAGTCGGTTATCAGTAACTCCCCGCGCAGCTTCAGTGTCCATCCTCATAAGCCTCCAGAAAACTGGAAGCGTCTTACGGATTGTTTAAAAAATCGGCTGTTACCATTAGGGAGTCATATAAGCAGTCTAGCTGGGTAGAGCAAGGCAGGGCATAGCTATTTCTTAAACAACTCAGACATTACATTATGGAAAGGCATTCTCAGTCCCATAAGCTGACGCCTGTAATCAGGAACAAACCGAAATTTGCATCCTTCAAATTCAACCATTCACAACTTTTTTGCTGCTCGGAAAACAATCCTTTCGGTGAATTATGGTAAAGCTCCTGATTTAGATGGGTTTACAGTGGAATTTTTAAAGTATTTTTCAAGTTTACTGTCCCCCTGGCTATGCACGGTTTTTAAAGAAGCCTTTTTAATGAATATATTACAACAATCCTTTTATGAAGCATCTATTTCTTTAATTCTTAAAACAGATAAAGACCCTCCTGAAGGGACATCATATAGACCTATATCACTGTTAAATGTTGATTCCAAAATGCTTTCCAAAATATTAGCTATGAGATTGGAAAATATTTCACCGCAAATTTCTGAAGATCAGACAGGTTTTATTAAAAATCGTTATTCATACTTTAACGTTAGGAGATTAATGAATATTGTATATACAGCGTCAAATAAAACTCCAGAATGTGTCATTTCACTTGATGCTGAGAAGGCATTTGATAGAGTAGCATGGGAATACTTATTCAATACACTTGAAAAATTTAAGATTGGTCCAAAATGTATCTCTTGGATCAAGCTGATATATCATATACCTCAAGCTTCTGTACTTACCAATAATCAGAGATCCCCTTTTTTCAGGCTCTTTCGAGGAACTAGACAGGACTGTCCTTTAAGTTCTTTATTGTTTGATATCACTTTGGAACCTTTGGCCACCGCTATTAGGGAATCCCCTAATATTTTTGGTATTGTTCGTGAGAATAAGACACATAGGCTATCTCTTTATGCAGATGATCTGTTATTATTTATCTCTAACCAAGAGAAGTCTATTCCTGCAACAGTAGCACTACTTAATCAATTTAGTCGTTTTTCTGGTTATAAACTAAATCTTAGTAAAAGTGAACTTTTTCCATTAAACAATCACATTTCGAATTATGGACAGTTTCCATTTAGATTGACTACCGGCTGTTTTACTTATTTAGGATTTAAGATTACCAAGAAACACAAAGATCTATTTAAAGCCAATTTTATGCCCCTAATTGACTACATCAGACAACCGTTTACTAAATGGTCACCAATGTCCTTATCTCTAATTGGCCGAATCGATGCTATTAAAATGTTTATCCTACCTAAATGCTTGTATTTATTTCAGACGATACCAATTTTTATTGCTAAATCTTTCTTTGATATTATTGACTCAAAAATGTCTTCAAATATAGAGCAGAATAAAAATCCCAGAGTAAGTAAAAAATACTTACAGAAATCAATGCTAAATTTGACATTTTGGTTACTTCAGATTGTCTGATGTGTGCAGTTTTGGTCTCCAAATCTGAAGGACATTCTTGCTATTGACGATGTGCAGCGTAGGCTCACAAGGTTAATTCCCGGGATGGCGGGACTGTCATATGTTGATAGAATGGAGCGGCTGGGCTTGCATACTCTGGAATTTAGAACGATGAGAGGGGATCTTATTGAAACATATAGGATTATGAAGGGATTGGACACACTACAGGCAGGAAACATATTCCCGATGTTGGAGGAATCCAGAACCAGAGGCCACAGTTTAAGAATTAGGGGTAGGCCATTTAGAAAGGAGATGAGGAAAAACTTTTTCGATCAGAGGGTTGTGAATCTGTGGAATTCTCTGCCTCAGAAGGCAGTGGAGGTGAAATCTCTGGATGCTTTCAAGAGTGAGATAGAGCCGTTAAAGAAAGCGGAGTCAGGGGATATGGCAAGGCGGCAGGAAAGGGGTACTGATTGTGGATGATCAGCCATGATCATATTGAATGGCTCGAATGGCCTACTCCTGCACCTATTGTCATTAAAATACCTCCAAAACAATTAGAGATGGCTTTATAACTGAACAATAGCTACCTTTAATGTTTAATGTTTAAAGATTAATGTTTAGGTGTCCTATTTATGTTGATAACGTTTCTAATGAATGGATCTTCTGTTCTACTCAAAAGTATTTCCACTTTAATGATTATAACAGTTTAAATAATCTTACCTTTTCGCCTGTGGCATCCCGAAAAGTAAGACCAAAATAATCCTTTTCTAACAAGTTGATTTGTTCGCACACCTTGTCCAACATTATTTGTCCTTTGGCATGTTTCTGAAAAAAACAGATAAAGGTAAGTTTATAATTTAACCAATGTGTAAAATAAGCAATACAAAATACCATATTATTAGCAAATATCACAGGGGAGTTGCTGAGCGAGAGAATAAAAATTACAGGATATAATATATTTTTAAATGATACATGCCTCATATCTTAGTTCTGGCAAAGATTCTTTAACCCAAAATATAATTATTTTGTCCAAAGGGACTGTTGAAAGTTTCCAACATCAACCTGAAAATGTCTAGGTTGACGCTGAACCAGATGTAATTTGTTTATCCTTTAGATAAAGAAATGTGCCATATGTAACCCTAGGTTAACTCTGCATGTTTACTCAGCTTTGGAATAATTATGAATGAACAGGTCCTCATCTCAATTCCCATATATATCCATTGAACAATACATTTAAAATGAATAACTGGGTGGAATTGGGAATCTCGAGTCCATGGACCAAGAGCACGTGGAAGCTCTGTAACGGCTGAAGTACTGTTTCACCACTCAAACATCTCCAGTCGTGGGCCAGGAATTCCCAAGAGTTAACGATAGTGCATTTCCTCATGGAGGTTTTAAACATGTCCTTGAATCTTTTCCTTACTGCCTGGTAACCTCTCTGCAAGACAGATCTCAAAATAATACTAATTTTGGGAGTCTGTTATTGGACATGTGAACAACATGGCCTACCCAGCATGGTTGACTGGAAATAACCAAGCTCAACAGCTCACGTAAAAGAGACACAAGGTGCTGGAGTAACACCGAGTCAGGCTGCATCCCTGGAGAACATGAGAAGGTGACGTTATGGGACATGACCATTCTTCAGACTGATGGGGCTGACAAAGGAGGGGATGGAGTATTAAAGAGGAGGAAACTTTAAAAAAAGTATGGTTGGACAGGCCTGGTGAGTGACAGGTGCATACAGGTGTGGGGGTTATTGATAGGCATATGGTTGGACAAAGGCCAAAGATGCTAAAGTGTATGATAGAAGTATTGAAAATTGTGAAACCAGCGGAAGGAATGTAAGTGGAGAGGGATAAGGGGAAAAATGGGTGGCAGTCCAGGGTGGGGCAAAAAGGAGAGGGAAGGGGAGAGAAAAGGGTTGTTATTGTAGGTTATTTACCTAAAATTGGAGAATTTAATGTTCATATCTTTGCGCTGTAAGCTGCCCATGAGGAATAGGAGGTGCTGTTCCTCCTGTTTGCATGTGGTCAAACTCTGGTAATGGAGGCAGCCCAGGAGAGAAAGGTCAGTATGGGAATAGAAAGGAGAATTAAAATGGGAGATCCAGCAGGCTTTGGCAGACTGATATAAAGGAGACCACACAAGGAACATCAATTGCAATAGATGAGGTTAGAGGAGGTGCACGTGAATCTGTCACCTGCTAGGACTGCTGGGGTTCCTGGATGGATTTGAGGGAGGAGGTATAGGGAAAAGTGTTACCTCTTCTGCGGTTTCACAGGACAGTACTTGGGGAGGGGATAGGTTGGGTAGGAAGGGATGAGTGAATCAAGAACCTGCAGAAGGTGGAAAGGAGCTGGAAAGGGAAGGTGCGACTGGTGGGATCATGTTCAAGCTGCAGAAATGATGGAGAATGATGTGTTGGACATGGGGACAATGGAACCAAAAAAAAAATCACCCCGTTCAAATATTAATAGTCAAGTATGAAAGGGACCTGTTGATACTCGCCTTACCACAGAATTCAAAATGACACCTTTCGTAGCATAACTATCAAGTGTCTAATCATATGCACCAGGTACAAAACAACAAGATTTTTACTTGCTGCAGCTTAATAAACATACCACCGCAAATATACAATTAAAAAAATATATCATTTGTACTGGGTAACCAGACCATACAACCACTACAAGATAAAGTACACAGTGCAACCTATAAACAGTCCATAGTAGCTCATTGCTGAAGGCAGGGTTGTGGTGAGGGTCATGCCATGCGGTTCAAGAGCTTAATGTTCACCAGCTTATAGATGAGATGTGATTGAATTTGTATACAGGCAATCCCCACATTATTGCTGGGTTGGGATAGGAAAGGTTTCCCAGCAAGTGGCCTGCATCGCAATTTTCCTTAACAGAAAGATGCATCATCAGCACTTGCGCTACAAAATACCTCCCTCCCTCTCCACCACATAATTTTTGTAAGAGCAAATTTTATTCTGTTGCTTAACATTTTGAATTCTACAATAGTGAATTTCCATTAACTAAATGGCTGCAAGAGGGGTGCCCACCTTTGCCCGATAAAACAATTTTTATTGCCATGTAACGACAAAGTGTACATCACATCACCCATCATCCAGGAAACCAAAATATTTTTCCAGGTGAAACAGCAATCCACTTGGCGTTTCTTTCAATCCAGCATTCTGCATTTGGTGCTCACAACATTGTTTCCTCTACACTGAAAAAAATAATTGCATATTTTTGACAGCAACTGCATTCAGGCTACAGAACTGATCCTGGCTTTCTGGTTACCTTCTGCACTGTTACACTTGAGGATTAACAACTCATCTTCTGTCTGGGCATGTTGTAGCCTGCAGGAGTCAAAATCAAATTTACCCACTTAAAAATCATTGTTACTTTGTTTACGAATCGTCCATTTTTGCCCATCATCATTTTGGGACAATTTGTCCCATCTGTGTCATTAGATTATTCCTGAATCGTTAAGTGTTTCTTTCCATGGATGCTGCCCAATCTGCTAAATGTTTCTAGCATTTTTTAATTTTCGTTCAATATCCTTTTCACGTCTTTAATTATGTGGCAAGGTAGAACAATGGTCACAACAAACAAGGTAACTCAGAAAACCAGTGTTGTAGTAACAAGAGGCAAAGATGAGCAATGTTGATTAAAGGTTTAGTTTCACCAGAAACCAATGCAGGTAAGCAAGGTGGAAACAAGGCTGAACAAGGGTTGGACATAGGCACAGAGATTTGGACGACCACACGTTTATAAGGAATAGAATGAGAAGGTCACCATGAGTACTTAAAAAAAAATAATGAACAATGGAATTGACAAGAATTCAAATAGGAGACGGCTGAGGCACAGGAATGTATTGTTACATATATGTGAAACACCAACAGGAACCGATTTATGCTGAACAACTAGTTTAGTAGTTTCAAACGTAGCAACAGTGTGTGTAATTGGAAAATCCAATGCTCACGAGTACTTACGCAGAGTCAATCAGCTACAGTGCCCTCCATAATGTTTGGGACAAAGACCCATCATTTATTTATTTGCCTCTATACGCCACAATTTGAGATTTGTAATAGAAAAAATACAAATGGTTAAAGTGCACATTGTCAGATTTTAATAAAAGCCATTTTTATACATTTTGGTTTCACCATGTAGAAATTGCAGCAGTGTTTATACTTAGTCCCTCCCCCCCCCCCCCCCCCCAACCCCACCATTACAGGGCACCATAATGTTTGGGACACAGCACTGTCATGTAAATGAAAGTAGTCATGTTTAATATTTTGTTGCATATCCTTTGCATGCAATGACTGCTTGAAATCTGCGATTCATGGACATCGCCAGTTGCTGGGTGTCTTCTCTGGTAATGCTCTGCCAGGCCTGTATTGCAGTCATTGTAGCTTATGCTTGTTTTGGGGGCTAGTCCCCTTCAGTTTTCTCTTCAGCATATAAGAGGTACGCTCAATTGGGTTTGGATCAAGTGATTGACTTGGACACTCAAGAATTGGCCATTTTTTTAGCTTTGAAAAACTACTTTCTTGCTTTAGCAGTATGTTTGGGATCATTGGCTTGCTGTAGAATGAACCTCCGGCTAATGAGTTTTGAGCCATTTGTTTGAAGTTGCGCAGATAGGATGTGTCTATGCAGTTCAGAATTCATTATGCTATTACCATAAGCAGTTGTATCATCAATGAAGATAAGCGAGCCAGCACCTTCAGCAGCCATACATGCCCGGGCCATAACACCCCCACCACAGTATTTCACAGATGAGATGGTATCCTTTGGATCTTGGGCAGATCCTTCTCTCCTCCATACTTTGCTCTTGTCATCACTATGATACAAGTTAATCTTCATCTCATCTGTTCACATGACCTTTTTCCAGAACTGTGGTTGCTCTTTTAAATACTTCTTGGCAAACTGTAACCCGGCCATCCTATTTTTGCGGCTAACGAGTGGTTTGCATCTTGCAATGTAGCCTCTGTATTTCTGTTCATGAAGTCATCTGCGGACAGTGGTTATCGACAAATCCACACCTGCAGAGTGTTTCTGATCTGTCGGTCAGGTATTTGGGGATTCTTCTTTATTATAGAGAGAATTCTTCCGTCATCAGCTGTGGAGGTCTTCCTTGGCCTGCCAGTCCCTTTGCGATTATTAAGCTCACCAATGATCTCTTTCTTCTTAATGATGTTCCAAACAGTTCATTTTGGTAAGCCTAAAGTTGGGCTGATATCTCTAACAGTTTTATTCTTGTTTCTCAGTCTCGTAATGGCTTCTTTGACTTTCATTGGCACAACTTTGGAAACTTTTATTGCTGTCCATCAACATGAGGACCAAAGGTAATGGAAAGACTGGAGGAAAGACTGGATGCTGGGAGCCTGCAGATGCTGCCTGACCTGTTCAGTGACTCTCGCATTGTAGTTTACTCAAGATTCCAGCTTCTGCAGGTTCCTGGTCTCTCCAGCTTCCAAGGAGAGTCTTCCAGGCAAGATGGAGAGCTTTGGTAATTCCAGAGCTTAGTGCCTCAACAACACTGGATCCTATACTCATCCATCCTCTCTCCGCCTCTCATGTTGGAATTCATGGAAATCATGAATTAGTTTGAATTACTTTTGAAATTCTAAAAAATCTGCAAAGACATCTTCAATATCTTCAGGGCATCAAGTACAAGAATCAGGAAGTCATGATGCAGCTTTGAAGGACCTTGGTTTGGTCGCATTTGGAGTACTGCATGCAGCTCTGGTAGCATAATGCTGGAAGGATATGAACGTTTGGAAAGGGTACAGAGGTGGCCTATCAGAATGATGCCTCGATTAGGTGGTATTAGATACATGAAGGCATTGGACAGACTTGAATAGATATTTTTTTGGAATGCTGGAAGTTGATGGGAGATCCGATAGAAGTATCTAAAACTATGCGAGGGATAGATAGGGTAGACAGTCAGAAACTTTTTTTTAACAGAATAGAAATATAAAATACTAGAGGGTTTAGCTTTAATGTGGGAGGGGCTACACTTAAAGGCAATGAGTGGGGCGAGGTTTTCTTTACGTGGAGGGTAGTGAATGCCAAAAGTGTACTGCCAGGGGTGATGGAGGAGACAGATATGATAGTGATATTTAAGACCGTTGAATAAGCACATGGATATTCAGGGAATGGCAGAATATGGATTATGTGCGACAGATAATGGATGGTATTGGCATCATGTTCTGCACAGACATTGTGGGTCGAAGGGCCTGTTTCTGTGCTGTGCTGTATTGTTTTATAATACACAAAAGACGAAATAGAGTATAATTATTCACCCACATGAGAAATTAGTTCATTTACATTACTGGACATATCCTTGCATTCAAAAGTAAAATTATGCATTGCCTTTGTTGAATCACACATTGGAATGTTGTCTCAAATTCACTTGCGTCCATTAATCACAGAGATTTAATTTCACAGACTTCCTATACATCCGAGCTTTGTTTAATTCCAAGAATCCAATATTGCAGCGTATTATTTATAAGCAAAAGACTGCACAAATAAACACACCATAAACTATTCTGCTGAAGAATAGAAGCCTTGTATAAAGCTGTCCTTTATAATCTTATGTGAAACCACAGCAGTCATGATTTAACAAAGTTATTGTTCACACTTCCAAGTACAAAATGCATCTGCGAGATTATTTTGAAATACTATAGTCCACTTAGAGCAAAATAAAATGCTGGAGCTGCAGGATATGTGTTTCATTGCTTTAGCTTGCCATATAGCATGGAATTTTAGTGAGCCTAAAATGTTTATCAAAACTATATAAAAATGTAATTAAGGACAACTCTCATGGATACATTTAACCAAGTAAAAATATGTAATTTATTGCTTTAAAAAAATGTTCATGCATAAAATGTTACTGACAGCAGAGAAAATAATCAACTCGTCCTTCTCAGTGGTGAAACTACAAGATTTAAAGAATATCAGCATTGGTACTTTTTTTTAAAAGACACAACACTGTGCTTTCTAGGGCATCAACAACATGAAGTTAGAGCATCACTCATGACAAGAATAAGATTGCAATGATATACTAAATTCACCAATTAGAAGCGAATTCCAGAGGAGCATCAATAGTCATCCCAACTCAAGATTCTAGTGTGCATATCTGGTTTAAAAAATAACCGTGGCGAGTTGCAACCTAAAATAGCAAAACTGGCACTATACCATTTTTGGCGCCCAATAATGCTTCTTTGAAACAAATAACTGCATCTGTTTTGCCCTCCATCTTCAGCAACCTTTATATCCAAATTACATCCCAAGGCTTAATATCTTGAATTCCCTTGCTCCTCACTGATTTTAAAATCAAACTATGATTGAGCCATCTGAAATCGGAAGTGATGCAGTACATAATCTATTACCAAATGGCTGCAGCCATCCACAAGTTATATGCATCAATTTCTAATGCTTTAGACAAAAGTGGGTTCAAGATCATCAAATCCCACCTCAACAAGACCAGCCAGCTGCTTAATTTCAAAGCATTTTCTCACTCCACAATGTTCTTCTCAAAATGAGATTTAAAGTAGAATCTAGCCACATTACAAAATATTACAGGTACATTTCCAATTCCAATTTTCTTTAGCAAACCTATTCAATTATTGGCTCCTCATGAGATATCTTTCTTTGAGCATTTCTCAATTTTTCTCAACATCTCATCTTTGAATCAAAGGCCATTCGGCTTCAGTGATCTCAAGCCAAACCTAAATCTTGTGTCACTGTCATCTGTCTCACCCTACATGCTCATAATCAAGTCATTTACCTAATCATCTAATGTAGTTTGAGATCCTGAGAACTGGATATCACTTCCACCTACTGTGTCTCAACTACTCCCCACAGATTGAACGGAAGGAAATTAGAAAGAAAGCAGCACTGAAGACCAACCAAATATGGTCAGTACAGCCATATCAATCTGCACTAGTAGCCATCACCATCTGCACTACAAGCCTATCTTCTCATTGGTTCAGACTGTATTTTTCCCCACTGGAAATTAGGCAAAAATTATTTTCAACATGACATTCCCTAGTCGAAGATAGACACACAACAGCTGGAGTAACTCAGCGGGACAGGCAGCATCTCTGGAGAGAAGGGTGACATTTCGGGTCGAGTCTTCTTCAGACGACCCGATATCAGTGCGAATCGCAAGCAATATGCAAGAAAACTGCAGAGCTGCAGGAGCTGGAAATAGTCAGCACTCAGTAGGTCAGGCAGAATTTATGGAGTGGAAAGAAAGCAAACATTTCGGGTCATTGACATCCATTGGTAGCAGGTCATCACTTGAAGTGTTAACTTTATTCCACTTTCCAGAGCATTGCCTGGTGACCATAATATTTTCTGTGTTTATTGCAAATAACACAGCTATTCAAATTGAAAAATCCTTGCTGCGGAGTACTATCTATATAGGTAATACAGTTAAGATAATGAATTATTTGCTAATCTTAAAGAGAAAAAGTTAGAGATAAAAGACAAAAAAATACTTTTACTTTGTCATCATATTAAACCTTAAAGTCTTAAAACTTAAAAATGGAGAACATTAAGACTAATGAGATCACCAAAAACTTCCACATAAAATTATTTAGGCTTAAATTTGTTTTCTTGCAGTTAATTAGAAAAAGGGACAGGCTTGAAATGCTGCCTCGTCAGCATTTGGTGTCGCTGCTGTTACTCACTGATTGCAGCTCAGCCTACAACACCATAAATATCAATTGGAGCCATATCTGAATTGCTAGACCTTGGCCATAGGGCCTCTGTCTGCATTAAGCATCTAGACTTCTATACTGGCAGACTTAAGTTGGTTAGAATTGGTTACATTTCTTCCACCTGAATGCTCAGTACTAGTGCTTCTCAAGGTTGTGTGCTCAGTCTGCTCTACGCCCGGTACAGTTGCAGCTGTGTGGCCAAGTATGGCACCAACCCGATTTTTAAGTTCACCGATGATACCATTGTTGTTAGCCCGATCTACAACAATGACACAAATTAGAAGGAAGACGAGTCATGTTATCAGAACAACTTAGCCCTTAATGTCAACATAAAAAAAATGATTGTTGGCCCAAGTAAGTTTGTTTTGGGGGGTGGGATTCAACACAACCCCGAGCTCAGTAGATCTGTTGCAGATAATGCAAATAGTTTCAAGTTCCTTCACATCCAAATCACCAGCAACCTAACCCATGTTCCTTCACACTGATAGTGATCAAGAAATCACATCTGCCTTATTACTTCCTGAGAAGATTCATCATGTCCATGAGAATGCTCTTAAACTTCTGCATAGGCAGGAAGGATCTCAGCCTAGTATAGCAAACTCAATGGGGACACATTTAGCAGAGAAAAACACACATCAATGTAAAGGCACGGAAACAGTAAATCCACGCCAACCAGCAATCACCACATACACTAGCACTATTCTACACACTGGGGATATCTTGGATAGAGTATCAGCCAGTAGCAGAAGAGTACTTCCCTAAAAGTACAATTTCACGGTGATGAACAAAGGTGGGAAAATAACTGATTTCTCCAGTTAGTAAATTATTGACTGTTGACTGCATCTGAATAGCTAACAGTCACCAGGGACTCCGCACGATTGGCAGCCCCACCAACAGTCTGTCTGTTTTTCTGTCTTTTTATTTATTTTTAGTGCGTGTTAAAAGTTTGTGTAAATGTTCTCCGGTTTGTTTTATGTAGGTATGTTACAAAACTTACCTTGAGCAGCGCTGCAGTTCTGCCGCTCCCCATGTACGTGACTTTGGCGCCTTTCAGAGGGGGGTGGGCTTAAAGTGCCGTTTTTCCACAGGCAGGGCAAGTCGATCCATGTCTGGCGATTTCGTTGCGGAAGAAAAATCACTCCGACATTTCATTAATGAAGGTATTTTTAAATTACGCTAGATTATTTATTATCTAGAGTAATTTAAAAATCACCTTCAAAAGCCGTGAGTGCCGATAAAGGGAAGGATTTTGCGTAGGGGAGAAAAAAGGTAAATAGTTTATTTTTATATTAAAAGTTGGTTTTTATGGAGGCTTTAATAATATTTTCATGTTGCGAAATGGGGTCCAAAAAAAATGTATGAACCGGCTGTAATTTCCATACCGACTTCACTGCAAACCGCAACGTTCCGATCCACCGCATTCCACTAAAACCCACTCGCTAGTTGATTTAAATGGCCATTAATTTACAGGCATTAAACACTAAATTCCTTCCATTTGGCCCAGAAATTCATGAAAATGAGATTTAAAAATTATGTTATATTGTGGATTATTGTGTGAATGTTATTTGGACACTTAGGCAATTTAAAAAAAGTTTATCTTTTCTTAAGAAATGGATAGATGTTTAGATCTACTCATTGAATTTTGTAATTAGCTACAATTAGATAACTAACTAATTATATGCTTTAATTTCAGGTCATCCAAGTAAGATTGTTTAATATTTGTTTCAGAATGCTTCAATCTATAATAACTGGAAATTTCATTGAGTTCTCTTAATTTTTAACAAAGTTATGGGCTTTTAACAATTCTAGATCACAGCTTTTGAGTTAAGTCAATTGAAAGGCAATGGGGAACAAGATGCTAATTTCCGAGTATGAAAATGGTCATAACTTTCTTAATACTGAAGATATGAAAGTGAATTAGGTGTCAAATTAAACTTCTTTTTATGCTTTATCTGATGGGATAAATTGCAGACTTGATTTTTAAAATGTCAAAATTTTGTAACATTGCTATTTTATGTGGGGGGGGGGGGGGGGGGGGGGTGGGTCATGGGAAACTTGTTTTCAGTTTCTCACCTTCTCGGCGATGTGATTATTTTTCAGATCGCATCTCCGGTCGCTCTGCAGCCTACAATTGATGGAACTGGAAGTCTCCTCAGACTGACTTTCAGCTCCATCACGGGCCGTGGACTTAATATCGGAGCCGATCCCTTATATGGGATCGCTCCACCGCGCAGGGCGTTGACGTGATATTGGAGCCGATCCCTTATCTGGTATCGCTCCAACCGCGGCCTGCGGACTTACCACCAGGAGGTTGCAGTCTCGGGAGAGGCTAGTCGGGAGCTCCAACGACACAGAGGTTCGCCATCCCCGACGCGGGGTCCGATCACCGACACGGGTAGCTGACATCCACCCCCCCTCCCGATGCAGGAGCTAATCGCCCCCGACTACGGGAGTCAAGCTCGTCCCATCAACGGTGGACTAGAGGCCCCCGACCGCAGAAGAGCAAAGGGAAGTGATTGAACTTTTTTTTCACATTATCACAGTGAGAAATGTGGATTAATCACTGTGGTGGATGATCATGTTAAAATGTGTTTTGTGTGTTCTGTTGCTATTTATTTGTATGACTGACTTGGCAAATAAAATTCCTCATATGTTGCAAAACATACTAGGCTAATCAAGTATTATTGTGATTGAATAGCCAGATTGCAGACTACTAATAAAGGCATGATAGCCAAACTACTATAATCCTGTAGATTGGCTATTGCATGTTAGCCAATCAGAATGCTTAGTAATTATAACTCCACCTAAATGTATGTTTTATAGTGTAAGAACTCGCCTACTGTCTTCAGTAGCTGCAGTAGACTGAACGTGTGACGTATTGCTTATGTGATGATGAACAAAACAATAAAGATGCTTGTGCTTCAACCCTTGTGAGACTAAGGTATTTACATGGTGTCAGAGAACTGGGTCCAACCCTCGTCTGTTAACCTCGATTTATTTTGTTTATCAGTTTTTAAATTTGTGAATGATTTTGACGACATGGCTAACTCCTGTCAAAAACAGAGTTCGCTTCTATTCGATTCCGACATAGAGTTCTTCAATCTACATATAGATTGAGTGAATCAAATTGGTATGGATTTCTTGGAATGTATGCGGGATAGTTTTCTAAACCAACATGTAGAGGAACCAACGAGAGAGCAGGCTATTCTAAACTGGGTATTGAATAATAACCATATAACAATTACAGCACGGAAACTGGCCCTCTCGGTCCTTCCAGTCCGTGCTGACCATTTATTTTCCCCTAGTCCCATCTACCTGCACTCAGACCATACCCCTCCATTCCCTTCCCGTCCATCTACCTATCCACTTCACTTTTAAATGTTAAAATCGATCCTGCCTCCACCACTTCTGCTGGAAGCTCATTCCACACAGCCACCACTCTCGGGAGTAAAGAAGATCCCCCTCATGTTACCCCTAAACTTCTGTCCCTTAATTCTCATGTCATGCCCTCTTGTTTGAATCTTCCCTACCCTCAATGGGAAAAGCTTATCCACGTCAACTCTGTCTATCCCTTTCATCATTTTAAAGACCTCAATCAAGTCCCCCCGTAACCTTCTGCGCTCCAAAGAATAAAGACCTAACTTGTTCAACCTTTCTCTGTAACTTAGTTGCTGGAACCCAGGCAACATTCTTTTTTTTTTTGTTTAATTTCTTTTATTAGAAGTAATCAATTTACAATAGTGTAAACATTATACAAACATCAACTTAATTCCATATTTATTTTAAATAACCCGTTGAAAGTTATTATCTTCTATTTTTTTAGGAAATAAAGATAAGGATAGAGTAGTTTTAAATCAATAAGAGGGTGATTAAATAATAATTTGATTATATAAAAGAGAAAAAGAAAATAGAGAAAAGAAAAAAGGTTAACAAAAAATGAAAAGATATTATATATATATATAAATGAAAATCAACAAAATATATTGTATCTAAAACTATTACAAATAATAATATCAATGAAGATATGCCTATTAATCCTAGTATAAGAATATGTTATTCTCATCGTCCCGCAGGGTACCCGTCAAGCTGTGATGTCAAGAACAGCTACTTCTCTAGATACTGTATATATGGAGACCATATTTGTTCGAAGGTATTATATTTGTCCAATAGGACAAATCTGATTCTTTCTAATTGTAACGTCTCCAACATTTCTGCTGCCCACATTTTAATTGTGGGGGTTAATGTTCCCTTCCAAAATTTCAATATGATTTTTTTCCCTATTATCAAACAGTAATCAAAGAAATTTATTTGATTTACTGTAAGTACCGAATTTGAATCCAAAATTCCAAGTATTATTAACTTTGGGTCTGGATCCAATCTAATTTTAAGAACCTCAGAAATAACCTTAAAAATTTCTGTCCAGTAGTGATTCAATTTGGGACATGTAGTAAAACTATGTGTTAAATTTGCTTCTAAATTCTTACATTTATCACAAATTGAAGAGAGATTGGGAAAGATACTATTTAATTTAGTTTTTGAATAATGTAATCTATATAATACTTTGAATTGTATCAATGTATGTCTGGCATTTAACGAACACCGATGTATTTGCTGTAAACTTTCTTCCCAATTTTCTTTTGTTATGGATAAACCAATTTCATTCTCCCATGCTTGACGATATGTTTCAGTTGCTGGATTTTCCTTATCCAAAATTATGTTATATATATATATATATATATATAGGCTATTAATTTTTCTGTATTTGGGTGCAAATTAAACAAATCATCTAATAAACCTGGTACTTTATTTTTATAATCTTGTGTGTTGGATTTTATATAATCTCTAATTTGTAAGTACCTAAACAAGTGTTGCGGAGACAATCCGTAAATATCTTGTAACTCTTGGAATAAAAGAAATTTTCCTTTTCTATAAAGGTGCTCTATCCTTTTAATTCCTAAATCATCCCAATGTCTAAACCCTCCATCCAATATAGAGGGTTTAAATAATGGGTTATTCATTATTGGTAGCCTGAGTGAGAAATTATCTAGCTGTAAAGTCTTAACTATTTGTTTCCAAATACGTCTATTATTATAAATTATAGGGTTGTCCCTATAAATTTTTTTTTGTACTTCCTTTGGAGCAAAGAGAATCGAGCCTACATTATAAGGTAAACAATCTTCCTTTTCCATCTTTAACCACATTGGTTCATGATCCATATTTACCCACCAAAAATTCATATTCTTAATCTGGACTGCCCAAAAATAATATAAAAAATTTGGAAGTGCTAGTCCTCCGTTTATCTTAGATTTACATAAATGTTTTTTACTTATTCTATGATTTTTATAATCCCAAATAAAACTATAAATAATATTATCTTTTTTTTTTTTAAGTCTTTGGGAGAAAAAAAGGAATAGCCTGAAACATATATAATAATTGTGGTAAAAACACCATCTTTATAGCATTTATTCTTCCAATCATGGATATAGGAAGTGTTTTCCAATACAAAATATTTTTTTTAAGTTTATCTAATAATAGAGGGTAATTAGATTTAATTAGTGAATTATAAGATTTAGTTACATTAATTCCTAAATATTTAAATTTGTCTGTAACTATTTTTAATGGATATTGTAATATATTTAAATTAATTCCTGTTATAGGCATAATATCACTTTTGTTCCAATTAATCCTAAATCCTGAAAATGTGCCAAATTTGGTTATAACATTAAACAGCTTTGATATACTAATTTCCGGTTTTGTAATATAAATCAAAATGTCATCTGCATATAAAGATATTTTGTTAGTTGTTGTGTCAGTATTATAGCCATAGATTTCAGGTTCTGATCTGATTCTTTCCGCCAAGGGCTCTATCATCAAAGCAAATAGTAAAGGCGATAACGGACATCCCTGTCTACATCCCCTAGAGAGCTTAAATTTAGCTGATAATATTTGATTAGTTAAGATTCTTGCCGTTGGATTCAAATATAAAATTCTTATCCATTTACAGAATCTATCCCCCAATTGAAACTTTTCCATTATATTAAATAAATATAACCATTCCACCTGATCAAATGCCTTTTCTGCATCTAGCGATACAACTGCTAATTCCCTGTCCCGTACTCTTTTTGAATATATAATATTAAACAAGCGTCTGAGATTATGGGATGAATAGCGTTTTGGAATAAAACCTGTTTGATCATGATGTATTAATTTAGAAATCACTAAACTTAATCTCTGAGATAAAACTTTAGTTAATATTTTTTGGTCTGTATTTAGAAGTGCGATCGCTCTATATGATCCTGGATCTTCCAAATCCTTATCTACCTTAGGGATGAGTGTAATAGTAGATTCGTTTAAAGATTCTGGTAATTTGCCTTGTTCATATGCATATCTATATACTGTGTATAATCTTGGGGAAATCAGGTCTTGAAATTTTTTATAAAATTCTGCATTCAGGCCATCAGGGCCCGCTGCTTTTCCATTCTTTAATGAACTAATTGATTCTTCAATATCTTTTACTGTTATTTCAGCTTTTAACAAATGTCTACCTTCCTGATCTAGACTGTTAATTTGACACTCTTGTAGGAATGTTTCCATACCAACTGTTTGTCCTGTTAATTTAGATGAATAAAGATTTTGATAATATTGTAGAAATCTATCATTAATATCTTTTGGTATCGTCAATATATTTCCATCCGCAGATCTAATTCTATGTATCAATTTTTCATCTTCTAATTTTCTAAGTTGTCGTGCTAACAGTTTTTGTGGTTTGTCTCCAAACTCAAAGTGCACTTGTTTGGTTTGTTGAAATAGTTTAATGACTTGGAGGGACTTCCGGTGGCGCCATGTTCTAGGAGAGAACAGCGTCAGACCAGCTCTTAAAAAATCTGAAAAAAAACGGGGTTAGAGGAGGCTGCTAACGCTACTTACCGTAGGAGATCGATTTTAAACGGCTCCGGGTGCGATTGTAAGCTGCGTGACGTCATCAGGCGCGCGACTTTAGCGACTCCGGTAAGAAATTTAAAATGAATCCCTCCTCCCCCACACAGCCGAAGAAAAGCTCCAGAAGGGAGGTAGGCCCCACCAAAGCTTCAGGCTCGGGACTGGCTGCCTCCCAAGAAGAGATTTCACAAAGAAAAGCTGAAATGGAAGAACTTAAAAAGTCTCTGCTGGCTGATATGAGGAAAATGCTGAAGGAAACACAAACAGAAACACAAAAAGAAGTGAAGAAAGATTATAAAGAAATTAAGGATGAAATGAAAGCCTTAAAAACGGATATTCGAAAAATCAAAGAAGAATTAGCAAAAGAAGTTAAAGAAATGGTAAAAAGCATGCTGAATGAATGGAAAACAGACGTGGAGGAGGAGATACATACTCAACTGATCGAGGTAACTGATAAGATTGCTGGGATGGAGCGAATGATGGAAGAGATGATGGATGAGAAATTAGAGGCGAGGTTAAGCCCTATGTCAACTGTACTGGATCAACAAAATGATGCGATTAAAGAACTAACTGATGTTGCTCTAAAAACTGCGAGGGAGAATGATAGGATAAACGAAGAGAACAAACGCCTCTCTGAATTATTACGTAAAATAAACGTGAAATGTATTGATTTGGAGGGGCGGCAAAGACGTAAGAATTTGCGCATAGTAGGTCTGCCTGAGGGACGCGAAGGAAACCATGACCCACGTAAATTCTTTGCAAAACTCCTAAAGGGCATTTTGGATCTGGATCAAGAGCCCCTGTTGGGCCGAGCCCACAGGGCTCTAAGACCGGTTTCTGGGAGTGGTGCACCACCAAGACAAGTAATTGTAAAGGTGGTTTATGACGGCGTCTTTGAAGATATGATGAAGATAATAATAAGAAAAAGAAATCTGAAATACGAAGGAGATAACATCAGTATCTTCAGAGACTACCCGGCTGAAGTGGCTAAAAGAAGAGCTCTATTTACAGAAACAAGACGCATCTTGAGAGATATAAAAGGAATAAAGGAGATCAGATATGGTCTGGTGTACCCGGCAATACTTAGAGTTACCTACGAGAAGAAGGATTATCGTTTCACTAACCATACAGCGGCACTGGAATTCGCTCGGAAAATACAGAAGAAGGCAGAAGAAGGAGAAGAAGAAGCAGAGGAAGAAGGAGCAGACCCGACAGGAGTAATTGATGGATGAACTTTATGGACCTGCGGTTATGAACCACTCACTGAGAAAAAGGCGGAATAACGGACATAGAATTGTAGTATTATATTGTTTACTAATTAATTAATAAATACTCATTTGTAATTATTAATTACTAATCACTAATTACTAATTAGTTTGATTTCCCTTACTCCCCTTATATAGTATTACTAACTATGATACTTATTATAGTTGAAATTAACAACTAAAAATTAGTAATATGAATAATACAAAAAGTTATTAAGAACATAAAGTTAGCACCCCCACCCCAATATATACAGTATTCCAAATAAGAGCTGGAATATTCAACATCTTTTTTTTTAGAAAACGGAAGTCGCTAGATTAGTAGCCATGTTAGTGTGGCTTTCACCTGTGCACACTACACATTATAAAAGTGTAGTCTCTTTTTTTTCTGATCACCATTTTTTCACCCTTTACTTTTTTTATATTTACATTCGTTATTATTTTTTGTATAACACATACTTGATTTTATATTATATATTATATAATCATGACTTCTATCTATATTATATAATCAGATTAAATGGATATGGTTTAATGGAATTGGAAATTCGCATCGGATTGAAGTTGGGGTGTAATGTCGGGCTGGAGGTGTCAAGAAGGCTACTCCAAAAAAAGCCACCCTAACAATAAAATGCAAGATATGAATGTAAGGAGTGGGGGTGATGGAATCACCTTCTGCAGTTGGAATGTTAAAGGAATCAATGAACCAACTAAAAGGGGAAAGGTATTAGCTCAGCTGAATAGATTGAAATCTGGAGTTACGTTTCTTCAAGAGACACATCTTAAAAAAGATGCTCAATATAGATTAACAGCTAAATGGATTTCAAAAGTATATCATTCTTCGTTTATACACAAATCTAGAGGAGTTGCAATAATTATTCGCAAGGGTATACCTTTTAAACTTAATTCGATAATAGAGGATAAGGAGGGTAGATATTTAATAATTACAGGGGAATTACATTCAAAAAAAGTAATTCTTATGAATATATATGCACCAAATTTTGATAATCCACTATTTTTTAAGAAAATATTTAATAGTATTCCTATATCCACCCAATATAATTTAATAATTGGAGGTGATTTAAACTGTACTTTAGATAATTATTTGGATAGATCTTCTACGAAAAGTAAGGCTCTTTCTAAATCAAGTAAGCTTATAAATTCTTTTATTAATACATCGAATGTTAAAGATATTTGGAGATTGGATAATCCAACCGGACGGGAATATTCATTTTTCTCGCCGGTATTCGGAACTTATTCGAGGATAGATTATTTCTTAGTTGACTCAAAATTACTCCCCTTTACGTATGATGCAAAGTATCATAATATTATTATCTCAGATCATGCCCCGTTAACATTTAATATAAAATTAAAAGATATAGTTAATAAAACTAATATTTGGAGATTCAACACACAGATATTAAAGGATAAAGACTGCTGTAATTATGTGGAGAAACAGATTAAATTATTTTTTGAAACTAACGATAAACCTGAGACCTCCCCATTATTATTATGGGACACATTTAAAGCATTTATGCGCGGTGCAATAATATCAGCACAAGCACATTTTAATAAAGAAAATCGAAAGATGGAGCAAAAGTTAGAAAAAGAGATAAAACAATTTGATAGTGAAAATATAATACATCCTTCTAAAGAGTTGAGTAATAAAATTGCAATATTAAAATATAGATTAAATAAAATTTACTCTGATCAAGTAAATAAAACTTTATCAACAAACTAAACAAGTTCATTTTGAATTTGGTGATAAACCTCAAAAATTATTAGCACGACAACTCAGAAGATTAGACGATGAAAAAACTATACATAGTATTAGATCGGTACAGGGAAATACGTTGACTATACCAAGAGACATTAATGACACATTTTTACAATATTATCAAACTCTTTACTCATCTAAATTAACAGGGCAAATAGATGAAATGGAAACATTTCTAGAAAAATGTCATTTTAATAAGCTAGATTCTGAGAGTAGGCAATTGTTAAACGCTGAAATATCTGTAATAGATATTGAAGAATCAATTGGATCGTTAAAAAATGGTAAAACAGCGGGCCCCGATGGCCTGAGTGCAGAATTTTATTAAAAATTTCATGATCTACTTTCACCAAGATTACAAATAGTGTACAGACACACCTATGAGTTAGGAAAATTACCAGAGTCTTTAAATGAATCTACAATCACATTAATTCCTAAATTAGATAAGGATCTGGAAGATCCTGGATATCGAGCGATTGCCCTTTTAAATACTGATCAAAAAATATTAACTAAAGTACTTTCTCGGAGACTAAGTTTAGTGATTTCCAAAATAATACATTATGATCAAACAGGTTTTATTCCAAAACGTTACTCATCACATAATCTTAGACGCTTGTTTAATATTATCTACTCGAGAAGAAGAAGAGATATAGAATTAGCAGTTATATCGTTGGATGCTGAAAAAGCATTCGACCAGGTGGAATGGTCATATTTATTTAATATAATGGAAAAGTATCAACTGGGGGATGGATTTTGTAAATGGGTAAGAATATTATATTCTAACCCTACTGCAAGAATTTTAACCAATCAAATACTATCACCTAAATTTAGACTTTTTAGGGGATGCAGACAGGGATGTCCGTTATCCCCTTTATTATTTGCCTTGGTGATAGAACCTCTGGCTGAAAGAATTAGATCAGAACCTGAAATATATGGGTATAATACTGACACAACAAATAATAAGATATCTTTATATGCAGACGATATTCTGATTTATATTACTAAGCCGGAATGTAGTATTCCCAAGTTATTCAATGTTATAAATGAATTTAGCGTATTTTCAGGATATAGGATTAATTGGAATAAAAGTGACATTATGCCTATAACTGGTATAAATGTAAATATATTACAAAAATACCCATTAAAAATAGTTACAGATAAATTTAAATACTTAGGAATCAATGTGTCTAAATCCTATAAATTATTAATTAAAGCTAATTATTATCAATTATTAGAGAAACTTAAAAAAACACATTTCATATTGGAAAACACTCCCTATATCTATGATCGGTAGAATTAATGCTATAAAGATGATTTTTTTTACCACAATTGTTATATTTATTTCAGGCAATTCCTTTTTTTCTCCCAAAAATTTTTTTTTTTTTAATTGATAATATTGTTAATAGTTTTGTTTGGGATTACAAAAGTCATAGAATAAGTAAAAAACATTTATGTAAGTCTAAGATAAATGGAGGGCTAGCACTTCCAAATTTTCTATACTACTTTTGGGCAGTCCAGATTAAGAATATGAATTTTTGGTGGGTAAATATGGATGATGAACCAATGTGGTTAAAAATGGAAAAGGAAGACTGTTTACCTTTCAATATAGAGTCGATTATTTTCGCACCAAAGGAAGTACAAAAAAAGACTTATAGGGACAACCCTATAATTCATAATAATAGGCGTATTTGGAAACAGATAGTTAAGACCTTATATCTGGATAATCTTTCTTTTAGGTTACCAATTAGGAATAACCCACTGTTTAAACCCTCAATCTTAGATGCGGGGTTTAGACTGTGGGAGGATTCAGGAATTAAAAGGATAGGACACCTTTATAGAAATGGAAAATTTTTATTATTTGAAGAGTTACAAGATATTTTTGGACTACCTTCACAACACCATTTTAGGTATTTACAAATTAGAGATTTTATTAAATGCAACACACAAGACTATAAAAATAAAGAATCAGGCTTATTAGATGAGCTGTTTAATTTACATCCAAATACGGATAAGCTTATAGCTTATATATACACAATATTATTTTAGATAAAGAGAACCCAACAACTGAAACATATCGTCTAGCATGGGAAAATGAAATTGGATTACCTATAATAAAAGAAACTTGGGAAGAAAGCTTACAAAGAATACATCGGTGTTCTTTGAATGCCAGACACACATTGATACAATTTAAAGTTATATATAGATTACACTACTCGAAAACCAAATTAAAAAGTATCTTTCCTATTCTCTCCTCTATTTGTGATAAATGTAAGAATCTTGAAGCAAATTTAATACATAGTTTTGTAACGTGCCCACGGTTGAATTATTATTGGATTGAAATGTTTAAAGTTATTTCGGAAGTTCTTAAGGTTGAACTCGACCCAGACCCAAAATTAATAATATTTGGAATTCCGGAGCCAAATTTGGCACTCACAGTAAATCAAAGAAATTTTTTTGATTACTGTTTAATAATAGGGAAAAAAATGATACTTAAATTTTGGAAGGGAACATTATCCCCAACAATTAAAATGTGGAAAGCAGAGATGTTGGAGACGTTGAATTTGGAAAGAATTAGATTTGTCCTTTTGGACAGGTATAATTCTTTTGAATTGATATGGTCTCCATATATACAGTATTTAGAGAAGTAGCTATTCTTGGAATCACGGCTCGACGGGCACCCTACGGAATCCGATGCGAATAACTTACTTATATTTGATATTATTGCGCATTTATTATAGATATTACTGTATGAAATAGTATTTTGTATAATGTATTTAGTTTTGTTTATATATATGTAATATTTTTGTTTTTTAAATTTTCTTTTTTTTTATGGTTGAAGTATGTGGGAATTTTTTTTATTTTTTTTTAATTCCCTTTTTTTTTTCTCTTTTTTTTTTCTCTTTTATATATCTTTTTCTTTATTTCCAAAAAATAGAAGATATTAAGTATTGATATGTTATTTGTAGTAATATTGAATTAAGGTGTTAGTTTATAAAGTAAGCTATACATTGTAAACTGATTACTTCAAATAAAAAAATATTACACAGTTTAATGACTTGGTTAGAGTATATTTTATTTAGTCTATATTTTACTATTGCAATTTTATTACTTAGCTCTTTAGAAGGGCGTTTTATGTTTTCACTATCTAGTTGTTTTATCTCATTTTCTAACCTTTGTTCCATCTTTATATTTTCTTTATTAAAATAAGCCTGTGCTGATATTATTGCACCACGCATGAATGCTTTAAATGTGTCCCAGAGTAACGATGGTGAAATCTCAGGTTTGTCATTAGTTTCAAAAAATAGTTTAATCTGTTCCATTACATGTTTACAACAGTCCTTATCCTTTAATATCTGGGGATTAAATCTCCGAGTGGTCGTTTTATTAAGTATATCTTTTAGTTTTATCTTGAATGTTAGTGGCGCATGATCTGAAATAATAATATTATGATATTTTGCGTCATACGTAAAAGGTAGTAATTTTGAGTCTATTCTTTAATTGCATCATTGTGTTGGTCAAGTAAGATTGAGATAGGATCTATCTTCGCATCCAGCATTTGTTCCGTCTCAGCAATCTTGTCGTTTATCTCAGCCATCCGGTTTTGAAACTCAGCATCCGCCTTTATTTTCCATTCATTCATCATGATCTTTACCGTTTCTGTAGCTTCTTTTTTTAGTTCTTCTTTAATTCTCTCTTGAGACTCCTGGATATCCGTTCTTAACAGTTTTATTTCATCTTTATATTCCTTCTTCAGATTTTTCATTTCTTTCATCAGTTTCTTCATTTCACCAAGCAGAGAATTTTTAAGTTCTTCCATTTCACTTTTTCTTTGTGAAATCTCTTCCTGGGAGGCAGCCAAACTCAAGCCCGAGGCTTTGAGGCCTGCCTCCCTTCTTGGACCTTTTTTTGTCGGGGGGGGGGGGGGGGGGGGGAGGAGGAATGCATTTTGAATTTCTTACCGAAGTCGCGCGCCTGATGACGTCACGCAGCTTGCAATCGCACCGGAGCCGTTTTGAATCGCTCTCCTGTGGTAAGTACCGTTAGTAGCCTCCTTTAACCCCCGATTTTTTTCAGATTTTCGCGGAGCTGATCTGGCGCTGTTCTCTCTCAGAACATGGCGCCACCGGAAGTCCCAGGCAACATTCTAGTAAATCTCCTCTGTACTCTCTCTATTTTGTTGACATCCTTCCTATAAATAGGTGACCAAAATTGTACACCATACTCCAGAATTGGTCTTACCAATGCCTTGTACAATTTTAACATTACTTCCCTACTCCTATATTCAATGCTCTGATTTATAAAGGCCAGACCACCAAAAGCTTTCTTTACCACCCTATCTACATGCGATTCCACCTTCATGGAATTATGCACAGTTATTCCTAGATCCCTCTGTTCCACAGCATTCCTCAATTCCCTACCATTTACCATATACGTCCTATTTTGATGTGTCCTGCCAAGATGTAGCACCTCACACATATCAGCATTAAACTCCATCTGCCATCTTTCAGCCCACTTTTCCGAATGGCCCAAATCTCTCTGTAGACTTTGAAAATCTACTTAATTATCCACAACACCACCTATCTTAGTATCATCTGCATACTTACTTATCCAATTTTCCACCCCATCATCCAGATCATTGATGTACAAGACAAACAACAGTGGACCCAGCACAGATCCCTGAGGCACCCCACTGGTCACCGGCTTCCAACCTGACAAACAGCCATCCACCATTACTCTCTGACATCTCCCATTCAGCCACTGTTGAATCCATCTTGCTACTCCGCCATTAACACCCAAAGATTGAACCTTCTTAACCAACCTTCCATGGGGAACCTTGTCAAAGGCCTTACTGAAATCCATATGGACAACATCTACTGCTTTACCCTCATCAATTTCCCTAGTAACCCCTTCAAAAAAATTCAAGGAGGTTTGTCAAATATGACCTTCCAGACACAAATCCATGTTGACTGTTCCTGATCAGACCCTGTTTATCCAAATGCTTATATATATTATCTCTAAGTATCCTTTCCATTAATTTGCCCACCACTGACGTCAAACTAACAGGTCGATAATTGCTAAGATTATTCTTTGAACCCTTTTTAAACAATGGAACAACATGCGCAGTACGCCAATCCTCCGGCACTATTCCCGTTTCTAATGACATTTGAAATATTTCTGTCATAGCCCCTGCTATTTCTACACTAACTTCCCTCAATGTCCTAGGGAATATCCTGTCAGGACCTGGAGACTGATCCACTTTTATATTTTTCAAAACTGTCAGTACTTCCTCCTCTTTGAATCTCATAGTTTCCATAGCTACTCTACGTTTTCCCCTTACCTCACAGAGTTCAATATCCTTCTCCGTGGTGAATACCGAAGAAAATAAATTGTTCAATATCTCCCCCATCTCTTTTGGCTCTGCAGATAGCTGTCCATTCTGGCACTCTAATTGTCCAATTTTATCCCTCGTTATCCTTTTGCTATTAATATAGCTGTAGAAACCCTTTGGATTTACTTTCACCTTTCTTGCCATAGCAACCTCATATCTTCTTTTAGCCTTTCTAATTTCTTTCTTAAGATTCTTTTTACATTCTTTATACTCCTCTAGCACCTCATTTACTCCATGCCTCCTATAATTATTGTAGATATCTCTCTTTTTTCGAAACAAGTGTCCAATTTCCCTTGAAAACCATGGCTCTTTCCATTTTTTACTATTTCCTTTCAACCGAACAGGGACATAAAGATTCTGTACTCTTACAATTTCCCATTTAAATGTCCTCCAATTCTCTTCTACATCCTTCCCATAAAACAAAATATCCCAATTCACTCCTTTTAATCCTTACGCTTTCCCTCAAAGTTAGCCTTTCTCCAATCAAAAATCTCAACCCTAGGTCCAGTTCTGACTCTCTCCATAATTATATTGAAACTAATGGTATTGTGATCACTGGTCCCGAAGTGCTCACCAACGCATACCTCCGTCACCTGACCTGCCTCATTTCCTAACAGGAGGTCCAGCACTGCCCCTTCTCTGGTCGATACCTCTATGCTTTGCTGCAAAAAACTATCCTGCACACATTTTACAAACTCCAAACCATCCAGCCCATTTACAGAATGAGGAAGGGTTAGTTAGTAGCCTTGTTGTGTGTGGCCCCTTGGGCAAGAGTGACCATAATATGGTTGAGTTCTTCATTAGGATGGAGAGTGACATTGTTAATTCAGAAACACGGGTCCTGAACTTAAAGAAAGGTAACTTTGAGGGAATGAGACGTGAATTGGCCAAGATAGACTGGCAATTGATTCTTGAAGGGTTGATGGTGGATATGCAATGGAAGGCATTTAAAGACTGCATGGATGAACTACAACAATTGTTCATCCCGGTATGGCAAAAGAATAAATCAGGGAAGGTAGTGCATCCATGGATAACAAGGGAAATCAGGGATAGTATCAAAGCAAAAGATGAAGCGTACAAATTAGCCAGAGAAAACAGCCTACCAGAGGACTGGGAGAAATTCAGTCCAACAGAGGAGGACAAAGGGCTTAATTAGGAAAGGGAAAATGGATTATGAAAGAAAATTGGCAGGAAACATAAAAACTGACTGCAAAAGTTTTTATCGATATGTGAAGCGAAAAAGATTAGTTAAAACAAATGTAGGTCCCTTGCAGTTAGAAACAGGTGAATTGATCATGGGGAATAAGGTCATGGCAGACCAATTGAATAACTACTTTGGTTCTGTCTTCACTAAGGAACACATATATAATTTGCCGGAGATAGCAGAGGATCGCGGGTCAAATGAGATGGAGGAACTGAGTGAAATCCAGGTTAGCCGGAAAGTGGTGTTAGGTAAATTGAATGGATTAAAGGCCAATAAAACCCCAGGGCCAGATACACTGCACCTTAAGGAAGTAGCCCCAGAAATAGTGGATGCCTCAGTGATCATTTTCCAAACTCTTCAGATTCTGGAGTAGTTCCTGAGGATTGGAGGGTAGCTAATGAAACCCCACTTTTTAAAAATGGAGGGAGAGAGAAAACGGGAAATTACAGACCAGTTAGTCTAACATCGGTAGTGGGGAAACTGCTATAGTCAGTTATTAAAGATGGGATAGCAGCGCATTTGGAAAGTGGTGAAATCATTGGACAAAGTCAGCATGGATTTACGAAAGGTAAATCATGTCTGACGAATCTTATTGAATTTTTTGAGGATGTAACTAGAAGAGTGGATAAGGGAGAAGCAGTTGATGTGTTATATCTGGACTTTCAGAAGGCTTTTGACAAGGTCCCACACAAGAGATTAGTATACAAACTTAAAGCACACGGTATTGGCGGTTCAGTATTGATGTGGCTGGCAGACAGGAAGCAAAGAGTAGGAGTGAACGGGTCCTTTTCAGGATGGCAAGCAGTGACTAGTGGGGTGCCGCAAGGCTCAGTGCTGGAACCCCAACTATTTACAATATATATATATATATATATATATATATATATATATATATATATATATATATATATATATATATATATATATATATATATATATATATATATATATTAATGATTTGGACGAGGGAATTAAATGCGACATCTCGAAGTTTGCGGATCACACGAAGCTGTGGGGCAGCGTTAGCTGTGACGAGGATGCTAGGAGGCTGCAAGGTGACTTGGATAGGCTGGGTGAGTGGGCAAATGCATGGCAGATGCAGTATAATGTTGATAAATGTGAGGTTATCCACTTTGGTGGCAAAAACAGGAAAGTAGACTATTATTTGAATGGTGACCGATTAGGAAAAGGGGAGATGCAACGAGACCTGGGCGTCAGGGTACACCAGTCATTCAAAGTAGGCATGCAGGTGCAGCAAGCTGTGAAGAAAGCGAATGGTATGTTGGCATTCATAGCAAAAGGATTTGAGTACAAGAGCAGGGAGGTTCTACTGCAGTTGTACAGGATCTCGGTGAGGCCACACCTGGAGTATTGTGTACCGTTTTGGTCTCCTAATCTGAGGAAAGACATTCTTGCCATAGAGGGAGTACAGAGAAGGTTCACCAGACTGATTCCTGGGATGGCAGGACTTCCATATGAAGAAAGACTGGATAGACTCGGCTTTTACTCGCTGGAATTGAGAAGATTGAGGGGGGATCTCATAGAGACTTACAAAATTCTTAAGGGGTTGGACAGGCTAGATGCAGGAAGATTGTTCCCGATGTTGGGGAAGTCCAGGACAAGGGGTCACTGTTTAAGGATAAGGGTGAAGTCTTTTAAGACCGAGATGAGAAAATCATTTTTCACACAGAGAGTGGTGAATCTGTGGAATTCTCTGCCACAGAAGGTAGTTGAGGCCAGTTCGTTCAGGGGGTATGGAGAGAAGGCAGGTACAGGATGCTGAGTTGGATGATCAGCCATGATCATATTGAATGGCGGGTGCAGGCTCGAAGGGCCTACTCCTGCACCTATTTTCTATGTTTCTAATTGATAGTCTACTTGTGGGGCAGGCAGAATTTGACCACTGCCATCAGGAAAAAGGTACAGCAGCCTAAAACTGCAATGCCCAGGTTCAAGAACAGCATTTTGAAAACATTTTCCTTCAAATTTGGCTTCACCTGAAAGGCTGATAAATTGAAGATTCAAACTAAATATCAGTTTTGCATAAACAGTGTTTTAGGGCACTTTACTCAGGTTGCAAGAATTACCTCCACCAAGCATGAATGCTTCAAAATCAAGTGGTCAAGTATAATTGCAATTTACTCAAGCATTCGAGCCATCAATATGATCATGGCTGTTCATGTAAAATCAGTATCCCTTTCCTGTTTTTTCACCAATCTCCCTTGATTTTGCTTGCCCCAAGAGCTGAATATAACTCTCTCTTAAAAACATTAACCTCCACTGTCTTCTGTGGCAGAGAATTCCACAGATTCACAACTCTCTGGGTGAAGAAAGTTTGTCCTCATCTCAGTCCTAAATGGCCTAACCCTTATTCTTAAACTGTGATCCCTGGTTCTGAATTCCAACATTGGGAACATTTTTCCTGCAGTTACAGTAAGTGAAAATCTAGCAGGCAAGCAGGATGCTTTCTCCAACCACCCCCATTTGAAGGCCACTATCGTCCACCACTTCTACCCAGTGCTTGGTCCCTACTTCCAGCAGCCACTGGTTGTCCTCCAGGATGCACCAAGCCACAGCTTGGTCCATGCCAGTCACCAGGGCACATTCGGTGCAGAGACTCTCACGGCAGTGGCGCAACGCTTCCAACGCCTCCGACGGTCTGGAACTCTTGAACTGAGGCTGTTCCATGGCCAGAGCTGCAGCGAGCGACTCACCAGCCCGGCAAATACTCGCCAGCCCCGGCTCCCCTTCCGCATTTCCCGCCGCTGCTGCTTCTGCTTCCATCCCTCCCTCCCCCCCGGATTTCCAACACCCACGACCAGGTTGCTCAGAGCACAGCAGCACCTCGTCCAAAGCCGGAGACATTCAAACATATCTAGCCAAAGTGCTGCTGTGATTTACAAATCAAAGCTTTGTTGTCACGTGATTCTAATAAAAACAAGCATGTCACTATTTACATTTCTGGATACTTTAACCGAGAACATATTTAACATCTAAGGTGGACAGAAATGCTGGAGAAACTCAGCGGGTGAGGCAGCATCTATGGAGCGAAGGAATAGGTAACGTTTCGGGTCGAGACCCTTCTTTAACATCTTGTGATTTACGCCTTACAACATTTGTCTCGCAACATTTTTTGTCATCCTTAATGCCACATGACCAGTCAATATGACTAACTAGAATTTAAACAATAGATGACGACTTTACCTCAATTTCATAAGTAAACTCTGAACCATCCAACATGAAGACCTTGCTTTGCATGAACTTAATATTTTTCGTAATTTTCAGTGGAGACTTTTTGCTTGCATCTTCACCTTTCCAAACTTCTCCATCTTTGCTATTTTCATCCTTTTTCTCATCTCGTTCCACCTCTTCATTGTCCGTATCTGCATCCTTTTCCAAATTTTCTTCTGGCTTTTTCTCTTTATCTGTCTGTAAAAGTAGTTTTATATCATTAATTTGACTGTAAAGGATAAACACTACCAAAGTCAATCTAAATAGAGAGATTTATTTCAAGCACCAATATACTGCATTTCAAAATCAAGATCCCCATTTATTTTACTTTTGGTCCACCCCACAGTGCCAGAGACCCAGGCCCGTCCCGGCCCCAGGCCTCTCCAGCACACCGGACTCCACCCCACACACTAGTGTATAGATCTAGTGCACAGCACCCAGAGGAAACCCACACAGCCACAGGGAGGACACGAGGGCAGAATGGAGCCATGGCCCCCTGCATCTTGAGGCTGCGGCCCCACCAGCGACCCACACCACCCACAGCCCAACCAAACCACAAACCTGCATGCCTCCACAACGTAGGAGCAAACATCATCTGGAGGAAACCCACATTACAACAGGGAGAAACCAAGGTCAGGATCAATCTCAGATCTTTGGCGCAGTAAGGTAGCAACTCCCACAACGCCATTGTGCTGTCCCAAGGTATTGTATGTGTTGTGTTCTTTACTATTTATTGTGTAATATTTCCAATATTACTGTATATATTAACGCCCTTACTCGGTGAAAGCAGACAATTGGAAATAACGACAACCATCTCATGTGGCATGCTATCGTGAGTTTATTGCATATACCTAATCACCATGCACTATTACAAAAGGCACACTTGCCAAAAATGTTTTCCAAATTATCATACCACAACTATTTCAAAATTATGGAGACAGAAACTGCAGGTGCTGGTTTATAATAAGACAAAAAAAAGCTGGAGCAACTCAGCAGACCAGGCAGCATCTCTGAAGGACATAATTATGCTGCACAAATCCTCTACCTTATGAAGGTTCATGAGGATCAAACATTTTTGTGGAGAACAGGTCGCATCTTTCACCCAATACCTTTTGGTCACATTTACCTCTGCAAGAATAATCCGCTAAATTTACTGTTCTAATTCACTTCTAATTTTGAATACAAGCTGAATTCACATAAATTTCCAAAGTTACTTTAAACTCCTGCCATTACAAATTTAATTTAAAGTTAATACCGATTTACCTTTTCATTTGGACTCTCACCCCAGGCTTGGCACTTTCAGATTGGCTTTTCTCTATGAACCTCCAATCATTACTCCCAAAATTTTAGTTAACTTTTCATCTTGGATATCAAGAATCTGAATTTTACTTTAATATGTTTAGTGATTCCACCACTTTCTCTTACATTCTTGCTCCTTATAGCAATTATTTTCCCTCATTCACTGTTATCATTCCTAGCTCAAATTTGTAAATCACAGCGGCACAAAATATAGTAACCGCAGCCCTTTAGGAACAATAAGTGTTCACCAACGATATGGAGCAATTGACAATAGTGATACATTGACATTTATGTAACAACTACTAAGTTGCAACACTTTCTATAAATCTGCAACAAGATAATAATAAAAATAAACCAAGTCAAATAAGCTTGCACAGTTATACAACTACCTCCTCACCAGAAAAAAATAACCATTCACGCAAGTGGCTTTAGCCTTGATTTAGTGCAGCTGCACCCCTCCACGACAAAGAATGACTACCTCGTGGTAAGAATCCACCATTGTGGCCCATCATTCCCACATTCTTTATTTTCTTTATGCAGTTTCCTGTAAAATAAACTAGATCCTTTTGTAATTCGTAAACTAGATGTAATTCTTGTAAATTTGTCCCTTCTGTCCCATCTAAGAATAAAGATATAGATTATTTTCTAAATGGAGAGAGAATCCAGAAACCGGAGGTGCAAAGGGACTTGGGAGTGCTGGTGTAGTTAAGGGCCTGTCCCACTGCGGCAACCTAATTTGCGAGTTTAGAAGAGTTTGCTCTTGACTATTTCAGGTCAGACTATTTCAGACTTTAATTTCAGGACATCCAAGAAGTATGTTTTATATTTGTTTCAGAATGCTTCAATCCATAATAACTGAAAATGTCATTCAGTTCTCTAAATTTTTAAGAAAGTTATGAGCTTTTAACTGTCCTCGATCACAGCTTTTGTGTTGTCAATAGAAAAGCAATAGGGAACAAGATGCAAATTTCCGAGTATGAAAATGGCCATAGATTTTTCAATATTGAAGATATGAAAGTGAATTAAGTGTCAAATTAAACTTCTTTTTATGCTTTATCTGGTGGATTAAATTGCAGACTTGATTTTTTAAATCTCAAAATTTTGTAACATTGCTAAAAGTAGTGCCTCCCACCCCCCACTTCATTTTCCCACCGTCCCCCACGCCGGGTTCTCCATTGTTCTTCGGTGGTCCCCCCACGCCGGGTCCCCATTGTCTTCCCCTTCACGCTCATTGACTGCTGTTCGCGAGGTTCCTGAGGCTGCCATTGAGGCTTCCGTTGCCGGGGTTCCTGTTGCTGCCGAAGCTCCCATCGTTGCCGCCACTGAGGCTACTTCAGCCCAGATGGGCCTCATCGCCCGACTTTGCCACAGTCACCTGGGAGACCTGTGGGGCAAGTCGGGCCTTCCGGGGCCCGTTCTGGTCGGCCACACGGTTTGGAGGGTGGATCGGGCGCATGCGGCTTCCCAGGACACATGGTACACTTTGGTCGGTGGGGGAGCTGCAAGCATGTTTGTATTTTTCACTTTTTTTGGTTTTTTAGTATGCCTTAATGTATGTAGTTAATGTTCCTCGGTGTGTCTTCTGTGGGGGGTGGTGTGGGGAATAAGGGGGAAACCGTTTTGGTCGCCTCCTCCACGGAGAGGTGACTGTTTTGTTTCCTATGTCGCCTTCCCCATGGCCTAACATCGAAGATCGGAACGGCCTTTCCCGGAGACGCGCCCAAGGGTTCAGCTACGGGCACAGCGCGGATTATCATCACGGAGCTGGCGAGAGGAGCACTCCGTTCGCTGGCCCGCGGCAGCCTGTTGCTGCGGTCTGCAGAGCTCCAGCTGGCGCCATCCTGGACCAGGGAGGAGAAGAGCTCCGACCGCCGGTCCACGGCCAACTTCTACTGTGGGCGTGGCAGGGACTTACCATCTGGAGCGGGGTCCCTCGCCGGGGACTCCTGGAAAGGAGCTCCAACCGCCAGCCCTGCCATGCTGCTGGCTGTGGCGCAGCGGGGACTTAAAATCTTTCACCGCCAGCCTGCGGCCTAAACCATCTTGAAGCCGCGGTCTCCGGTGGGGAGGCACCGATTCGGGACTTACCCTGCCTGTACATCTGGACGCCCGCAGCGGCTACTGCAGAGGGTTGTGGTCCCGACCATGAGGCAAAATGGAGGAGGACTGGACAATTTTTGTGCCTTCCACCAGTGATGAATGCTGTGGTGGATGTTTCTGTTAAACTTTTTATTGTGTATTGTGTGTTCATTTTTATTGTACCGCTGCTGGCAAATTCATTTCACTTGCACTTATGTCGGAGGCAGGCAGTTCCCGATGTGGGCGAGTCCAGAACTAGGGGCCACAGTTTAAGAATGAGTAAGCCATTTAGAACGGAGACAAGGAAACACTTTTTCTCACAGAGAGTAGTGAGTCTGTGGAATTCTCTGCCTCAGAGGACGCTGGAGGCGGGTTCTCTGGATGCTTTCAAGAGAGCTAGATAGGGCTCTTAAAAATAGCGGAGTCAGGGGATATGGGGAGAAGGCAGGAACGGGGTACTGATTGGAGATGATCAGCCATGATCACATTGAATGGCGGTGCTGGCTCGAAGGGGCGAATGGCCTACTCCCGCACCTATTGTCTATCGACTCAAACTCGCAGTATGGTCGACACGTGGTCCTAGGAGGTCACTGGAACTCTCCTTCATGCTCGAGGGAAATTCCCGCATACTCGCGGCCTCAATTTGGTCGAGGAAAAATTTCCAGCATGCTGAAACAATTTCCGTGAGTAAAAATTCGTCAGCATAGTTCTTTTGAACTCGTAGTGCAGTGGAGTGGGGTCGCCATGCAGTTATAGGCAGTCGAGGATAGCCGTAGGCAATTTTCTTTGCTGACCGGGCATTTAATTGGCTCATTGGAGTTTTCAGGACCAAGGAAAACCGACCGGTAATGTTAAATGCATGCTAAACTTTATTAAAAGTTGTCTGGCTTCATAAAAGTGTCTCCATTCCTTCACCCCCCCCCCCCCGAAGGACTTACCGTACATTGTGCAGCCGTCTTTTACCTTCCTGTTCATCGTGGGTTTGAATCTCAGACAGCGCTCCCCCGCTTTCCCTGGCCCCCGCATTTGCGTGTGTGTGTGCGTTTGTGTGCCTGTGTGCGCGCACGATTTTGTGTGCGCATGCGTGTGTGGGACAGGCCCTTTAATTTGCAAGTCAAATCAGTAGTAAGGAAGGCAAATTCAATCGTAGCATTTATATCAAGAGGATTGGAATTTTAACAACATGTAGTGAGGCTCTATAAGGCACTGGTCAGGTCGAATTTGGAGCAAATGTGGGCCCCATATCCGAGGAACAAAGTGCTGGCTCTGGAGAGGGTTCAGAGGAAGTTTACAAAAATGACTGTGGAGGCAGGTCGATAAATTCTTGATTAGAACAGGTGTCAAGGGTTATGGTGAGAAGGCAGGAAAATGGGATTAGAAGGCAGAGATCAGGCATGATTGAATGGCGGAATAGAGTCAATGTGCCAAATGGCCTAATTCTATTCCTGTAACGTGAAATTGTGACTTTATTTTAAAAATTGTACAATGCACAAGATAGGCTTGTAACAATATTGATAAAATATCAGTTATGTTCAAAAACAGCTTTATTACTATTTTTTCATGTAATATGCACTTAAATACGTCTCACAGCACAATTCTAGGAGCATAAACTCTAATTCTTCAAAATACTTTAATGCACATCAATTTCCCAGAAGTATCTCACCTTTCTTCTGGCCTCATTGCTCTTACATCAGCCAATGTGAAGATTGCATTTACAACAACTATATTATAATGAATTGGCCCCGAGCAGAAGCGTCCATGTCACAGGGCTGGAAACTGGAAGTATCCTGAGCTAATTCTGCTACCACCATCATCTACTGCGACAAGTGATGGCTTCCACTGATTGTCACCGGAAGCTTGCGTACTTTTCAGGACGGACGATGACAGCGAGGCCAACATTTGTAACAAGATGGACACGAAAAAGAAGAAAATGAAATGCAAGAAGCAATATTATTCAAGTTACCCTGCCCAAATTGCTTGCAGCTGATCAGTTTGCATCTTGTTAGAGAGGCAAGTAATTATGGATGTGTAGACTTTAAAGTTTTCGACCAATGAGGCATTCTTCACCTCCGTGTTGGATCTATTGCAGGCTGACCAATGCACACCAATCACTACAAGGAGTCAATAGTACTTTGTTAGTATTATGTATAAAAATTGAAGAATGTTAACTAGAGGGACATTAGACTTTTCCAGTCTAGCAATCTTCACGTCTCCAATTAAAAACTATTTACAATAACAAACTGTGAACACTTTGTCATTGAGATCATTCATTCAGTGCCCCCCTTATAATGAACATCTGCATAAGAAATACAGCATTGCAGATTAACAGAAGGTCCACCAGCATCAGAAATAAAATCATCATTCCCAGCTAATGCTCATCAGATTGACAAAATATCTGTTCCCAAGGGCGGCACGGTGGTACAGCGGAAGAGTTGCTGCCTTACAGTGCCAGAGACCCGGGTTCAATGCAGATTACGAGTGCTGTGTGTATGGAGTTTGTACGTTCGCCCTGTGACCTGTGTGCAGTTCCTCCGGGTGCTCCGATATCGTCCCACACTCCAAAGACAAACAGGTTTGTAGGTTAATTGGCTTTGGTAAAATTATAAATCGTCCCTAGTATATGTAGGGTAATATTAGTGTATGGTATAATCCTGGGTCGACGCGGATTCAGTGGGCCGAAGGGTCTGTTTTGGAGTGCATCTCTAAACTAAAGTATAGAGGTCCGACAATAAAACTCAAGCATGAACTTGAAATGACAGGACCAAATTGGCATCATGTTCGGCATGGATATTATGGGTCAAAGAGCCTGCCCGTGCCTTGTATGGTTCTATGTTCTAATCATTTTCTCTCTGTTAAAATGCTGCCATAGCTGTGCATTTCCCACATCTGCTCTTTTCAGATTTCCAGAATTTGTGGTATTTTGATTTTAGATTACATATTTCTTCTGAATTTAATTTTTCGCAAAATCATTGTTCTTTGCAATGTCATAAACAAATCTCCACAAAATATACATTCTAAATACAGATGAAAATGAAATTTGACAAAATGGTTATTTTTTAAATGATATAAAAAGGTGATAGAGAATTTTAGTGCATTGGTCTATGACAAACACATCAGTACAGCATAACTGGATTTTAAACTAGAAATTAAAATCAGTTTTATCATACCTGTAACTCTGCACTGTTCAATGAATGCTGCACCACTATTTCATCTGTCTTGCTCTCCTCTGTTTCCATTCCTTTCACAACTTCATTTTCTGATGTAGACTTCATTAACTCTGGCTGTTCATCTTCGGAATTTCTGTCTTTAGTTTGAATATCCTCCTCGGCTTCTTTTTCTTCTGTAGTTTCCACCTGGGACATTGATTTTGGCTTTTTAAGCCAACCAGGCAAAAAACGAAACAATCCTTTACCACCCGTTGGATCCTTTTTATCACTACCAGGAGGAGTGGACTGGGTACTCGCATCTGATATTGAAGAATTAAACTCCTGTTCTTTCAGGGGTTGTGTTGTGGATTCAGGCTGTTCATCTTCCTGGATTTCTTTTTCTGCTTCCTCATTCCCATTGCTGGTATTGTCTGGATTTGTTGCTTCGGAATCATCTGGTTCAGTTTCTTTTAATTCTTCGTTTACTTGAATTGCAGATCCCACTTCAGTCGTCATGATACAAGGTTACACTGCAATTTAAAAAATAATATTTCACAGTTAGAAAAATTTAAGAAAATCGCTGAATTTTTTAATTAATATTCTAACTTGATCCATGTAAAATATTATCAAAATCTCAACTATCTTCTTAAAAAAGATAGTTCTTTAGTAAAACAAATTAGGTTTGGATGTTTGGTACTTAAACATTAGATAAACAATAGCCTCTCCCAATGATGCTACACAGAGTACTTTCAAGATCAATTAGTGTGGCACTATAAGGCACTTCCGCAATCAAAATAGTAAAACCCAAACCAACAAAGGAAACGCTTACCGAGCCTATGTAAAGCTCGAGCCGAGCAAAAAATGAGTGCTCAATTAGAAAGTCTTATAATTCATTTAATCTGAAAAGATTGCAAATTTACTCCAGTAATGAATACATAATTTAGATCCTACCGGGAACAGATTGTGATAGCTTCATATTTACCAACACAAATGGGATCGAGTTGCGAGGTTGACACGGTCTTAAATGATAACATATAACCTTAAGAATCTTAAGAAAGAAATTAGAAAAGTTAAAAGAAGATATGAGGTTGCTTTGGCAAGAAAGGTGAAAGTAAATCCAAAGGGTTTCTACAGCTATATTAATAGCAAAAGGATATCAAGGGATAAAATTGGACCATTAGAGAGCCAGAACGGCCAGCTATCTGCTGAGCCAAAAGAGATGGGGGAGATATTGAACAATTTCTTTTCTTCGGTATTCACCAAGGAGAAAGATATTGAACTCTGTGAGGTAAGGGAAAAAAGTAGAGTAGCTATGGAAACTATGAGATTCAAAGAGGAGGAAGTACTGACAATTTTGAAAAATATAAAAGTGGATAAGTCTCCAGGTCCTGACAGGATATACTCTAGGACATTGAGGGAAGTTGGTGTAGAAATAGCAGGGGCATTGACAGAAATATTTCAAATGTCATTAGAAACGGGAATAGTGCCGGAGGATTGACGTACTGCGCATGTTGTTCCATTGTTTAAAAAGGGTTCAAATAATAAACCTAGCAATTATAGACCTGTTAGTTTGACGTCAGTGGTGGGCAAATTAATGGAAAGGATACTTAGAGATAATATATATATAAGCATTTGGATAAACAGGGTCTGATCAGCAACAGTCAACGTGGATTTGTGCCTGGAAGGTCATGTTTGACAAACCTTTTTGAATTTTTTTCCAAGAGGTTACTAGGGAAATTGATGAGGGTAAAGCAGTGGATGGTGTGTATATGGATTTCAGTAAGGCCTTTGACAAGGTTCCCCATGGAAGGTTGGTTAAGAAGGTTCAATCTTTGGGTGTTAATGGCGGAGTAGCAAGATGGATTCAACAGTGGCTGAATGGGAGATGCCAGAGAGTAATGGTGGATGGCTGTTTGTCAGGTTGGAAGCCGGTGACCAGTGGGGTGCCTCAGGGATCTGTGTTGGGTCCACTGTTGTTTGTCATGTACATCAATGATCTGGATGATGGGGTGGAAAATTGGATAAGTAAGTATGCAGATGATACAAAGATAGGTGGTGTTGTGGATAATGAAGTAGATTTTCAAAGTCTACAGAGAGCTTTGGGCCATTTGGAAGAGTGGGCTGAAAGATGGCGGATGGAGTTTAATGCTGATAAGTGTGAGGTGCTACATCTTGGCAGGACAAATCAAAATAGGACGTACATGGTAAATGGTAGGGAATTGAGGAATGCTGTGGAACAAAGGGATCTAGGAATAACTGTGCATAGTTCCCTGAAGGTGGAATCGCATGTAGATAGGGTGGTAAAGAAAGCTTATGGTGTGCTGGCCTTTATATATCAGAGCATTGAATATAGGAGTAGGGAAGTAATTTTAAAATTGTACAAGGCATTGGTGAGACCAATTCTGGAGTATGGTGTACAATTTTGGTCGCCTAATTATAGGAAGGATGTCAACAAAATAGAGAGAGTACAGAGGAGATTTACTAGAATGTTGCCTGGGTTCCAGCAACTAAGTTACAGAGAAAGGTTGAACAAGTTAGGTCTTTATTCTTTGGAGCGCAGAAGGTTACGGGGGGACTTGATTGAGGTCTTTAAAATGATGAAAAGGATAGACAGAGTTGACGTGGATAAGCTTTTCCCATTGAGGGTAGGGAAGATTCAAACAAGAGGGCATGAGAATTAAGGGACAGAAGTTTAGGGGTAACATGAGGGGGAACTTCTTTACTCAGAGAGTGGTGGCTGTGTGGAATGAGCTTCCAGCGGAAGTGGTGGAGGCAGGATCGATTTTAACATTTAAAAGTAAAATGGATAGGTATATGGACGGGAAGGGAATGGAGGGGTATGGTCTGAGTGCAGGTAGATGGGACTAGGGGAAAATAAATGTTCGGCACGGACTGGGAGGGCCGAGAGTGCCTGTTTCCGTGCTGTAATTGTTATATGTTATATATGTTGATGTAGATAACTGGGGTGAATTGGGAAATGCATGGCAGATAAGAAGAAAGTAAATAAATGCAGAATTAGAAAAGGTAAATTTAAACGCGATTGATTAGGAAATGTTGAATTACAAAGTGCACATGCGTGCCCTTGTGCGCCAGTCACTGAAAACAACCAGGTGCAACAATGAAGTGATGTGGCAAATGGTGTGTTGAACTTTAATTCAGAACGGAGGCAGGTATATCTTGCTACAGTTAGACAGGGCTTTGGTAACAGCACTCTTCGGCTAGTGAGAACAACTCTGCTCCCTTTGTCTAAGAAGGATATACCTAGCAGATACAATTAAAGTTCACCATAATAATTCCTGGGACAGAAGGATTGTTGTGCAAGAGATTAGGTTGAGTAGGTCTGCATTCACTAAGTTTAGAAGAATCAGCAGACATCATTGAAACACAGTAATTTCTAACGGACTTGATGCAAGGTCAGCTTTCCCGGCTGCGGAGTCTGAAACAAGGGGTCAAAGTCTCAGATTATAGGGCAAACCATTTAGGTGGCAAATCTATGAAATTCTATTACTGAAGGCAGTGGAGGCCAAGTCACTGACAATATTTGTGGTGGTAAATAGACTTCTGAACACAAGTTGCATGAAAGGATATGGGGAGAGAACAAATTATTCTGCAGAGCCAGTACAAAATAGGAAACTCGGCTGCAGGAAGAGCAAGGTGGAAAGTGGTACCATATACAATGGTGGAACAATGATAAAAGCCCAGCGTGTCTATTTTTTGACAATTATCTCAGTCCCTCTGTGCTAACATTGCTTATCCAAAGCCAAATTATATTCAAAAGCATACCAACTACTTCCACAAAGCTCCACTCAGGGGGAAATGGATCCCGTGTTTCTTTTACCATTGATTGAATTAGTTAATTGATTCAAATAAATAGCAGCAATACTGTTGAGAAAATGAATATTTGTTTATTTGAACTGTAACCTTTTTAACCATGATGCACAAGGTAATAGAGGACTGGACTCTTCCAGTGGCAAGGAGGTCAGAGATTCAAACATGAATTTAACGTGATTGCCACATAATTGGGAAACAAAAAGAAAAATGTAAAACAAAAAAAAATCAGCAGTTCATGCTTTGAAATGAAGATGATAGAATTCAATAACAACTTTTAAACGATAATTGGACAATACTTGAAAGAAATATATTGAGCGGTTGTTTTTAAATAATAACAGGCCACCAAGGGCAAAAGTAGTTAAACCTGGTTGTTTAACTCAATTATTAGGCAATAGGTGCAGGAGTAGGCCATTTGGCCCTTCGAGCCAGCACCGCCATTCAATGTGATTATGGCTGATCATCCTCAATCAGTACCTCGTTCCTCCCTTCTCCCCATATCCCCTGACTCCGCTGTTTTCAAGAGCCCTATCTAGCTCTCTCTTGAAAGCATCCAGAGAATCTGCATCCACCGCCCTCTGAGGTAGAGAATTCCACACTCACCACTCTCTGTGAGAAAAAGTGTTTCCTCGTCTCTGTTCTAAATGGCTTACTCCTTATTCTTAAACTGTGGCCCCTGGTTCTGGACTCCCCCAACATCGGGAACACGTTTCCTGCCTCTAGCGTGTCCAAGCCCTTAACAATCTTACATGTTTCAATGAGATTCCCTCTCATCCTTCTAAATTCCAGAGTGTACAAGCCCAGCTGCTCCATTCTCTCAGCATATGACAGTCCTGCCATCCCAGGAATTAACCTCGTAAACCTACGCTGCACTCCCTCAATAGCAAGAATGTCCTTCCTCAAATTAGGGGACCAAAACTGCACACAATACTCCAGGTGTGCTCTCACTAGGGCTCTGTACAACTGCAGAAGGACCTCTTTACTTCTATATTCGATTCCTCTTGTTATAAAGGCCAACATGCCATTTGCTTTCTTCACTGCCTGCTGTACCTGCATGCTTACTTTCATAGACTGATGTACAAGGACCCCCTAGATCCCGTTGTACTTCCCCTTTTCCCAACTTGACGTCATTTAGATAGTAATCTGCCTTCCTGTTTTTGCTACCAAAGTGGATAACCTCACATTTATCCACATTAAACTTCATCTGCCATGCATCTGCCCACTCCCCCAACCTGTCCAAGTCACCCTGCATTCTCGTAGCATCCTCCTCACAGTTCACACTGCCACCCAGCTTTGTGTCATCTGCAAATTTGCTAATGTTACTTTGAATCCCTTCATCCAAATCATTGATGTATATTGTAAATAGCTGCGGTCCCAGCATTGAGCCTTGCGGTACCCCACTAGTCACTGCCAGCCATTCTGAAAGTGACCCATTAATCCCTACTCTTTGTTTCTGTCTGCCAATCACTTCTCTATCCATGTCAGCACTCTACCCCCAATGCCATGTGCCCTAATTTTGCCCACTAATCTCCTATGTGGGACCTTATCAAATGCTTTCTGAAAGTCCAGGTACACTACATCCACTGCGTCTCCCGTGTCCATTTTCCTAGTTACATCTTCAAAAAATTCAGGAGATTTCGCCTTTGTAAATCCATGCTAACTCGGCCCGATCCTGTTACTGCTGGAAAACCTCAGCCAAGCAGCAAAGCGAAAAAAAAGATTTGATAAGCTGACTAGTGATTTTTCTTAATAGTTTTGAATTATTCCCACAAACTCTCCTTTTTCAAGTCAGTTGGGAGAGTCAGAGGCCATGGTCTACCGAGTAGAAAGATGAATTCAACGCATTCATTTTTACCAAATCTAAATTAAGAGGAAAATTAGAGATTGTGTAACATGTGCGAATTAAATAAATTATCAATTCTTTCAAAAGTAGCATGCTTGAAAATTGAATTTCACCCAATACAGTGCACCAAAGGATCAAAAGTTGATTTCCAACTCCAAAGAAAAATCATGAGACTGGCTGCAAACAAACATGCAGTGCTTCTGACAATCTCAGATGCAGCATCTCCTCATAGGGACTCAGATGCAAAAACCTCATTGTAAAAAATACAAATTGCCTAATCAGCATACCAGCTGCTCCATTCCTGCGGCTGCTCCCTGTTCATGCATGCACCCTTATTTAATAGACGTACTATTCAGGAACAATTCTGAAATTAAGGTCAGATTTCAGAACTTCATGAATGTACTGTTTGGGCAGTAAATAATATCTATTGCACTTCCTTATCCCTATTGCAGAAGAGATTTTAAGCCTGGGGAGAACAAAAGGAAGTTTAGTATTAATTTAGGGTACTCACAATTTTTTTCTAAAAATGTATAACAAAGTAGGTTATGCATTCCCCACGAACCAAATGTCTGTCTGCAGTTAGCAGACATGGTATGCCTCTGCAAGTCTTACTTTGTTTATTGTGTGAAACTAAATTATGTTAATAGCAAAAAACTAAAAAGCTTACAACCACGGTCTGCGGACTTTACCATCGAGAGCCCGCAGCCTCGGGAGAGGCCAAGTTGGGAGTTCCAACGACGCAGAAGGCTCAACAATCCTCGACCCGGGATCCGACTGCTCGGCGCGAAGAGCTGAGATTCCCCCCCGATGCAGGAGCTGATTGCCCCAACACGGAGGGCCCACTGCCGGCTATGGGAGTCAAGATCGTCCCATCAACGGAAGGTTCGAGGCCCCCGACCGCGGGAGAACAAAGAAGGGAACAGATCAAACTTTTTTTTGCCTTCCATCACAGTGAAGAATGTGGAGGAGTCACTGTGGTGGATGTTTATTTTAAAATGTATTTTGTGCGCTTTGTTGCTTGCTCTTTGTACGACTGACTTGGCAAATGAAATACCTCGTATGTTACAGAACATGAGCAGTGTATCACTTGCCAGTTTGATTGCTTGCTGCTCTTGCAAATTAACTTTAAATGATTTCTGAACATCACTCTCAACACAATCTCTTGACAGGTTAAGGGAATGGGCAAATGCACGGTAGGTGTGTGTCTCCATCTTTCCTGCACTGCTTTGAGTAGGGATTTTCTTGGGGATTAAGTATTTTTGTGACCCACTTCACATGAAACGACTCTTTATTTTGAGTAATTTTGTGTCATAAACCACTCTGAATTGAATTAGAATTATTTGAGTACAAAGCCCTTGTCATTAATTCTTGGCCAAAACCTACTGCTGGAATTTTTTTTTGACGGGTCAAAGCTAGGTACAGAGAAATGTTGCTGGACCAGGAACATTTTAACTGAGGAAATATTGGAGCTAACGATGGCAGCAGAGCTAGCTTGGCTTCACTGTTCTTGGCCTTCAGCTGAAGGAAACAATAGCTCATCATTATAAAACACCAGCAGACTTTTACTAGATTTTTATGTGTAATTTAAATTCATTGAATTACACATTTAAAAAAAATCAGAACGATTTCCTTTCTTCTGTGAAAATAATGCACGTAATCGGAAGGGAAAAGAATTAACATGAAATTAATTATTTTCACAGAAGGAAGGAAATCTTTCCGATCATCGATGAAACAAATGTACAGACCTGTGGGAGAATGTATCATGTCAATACTATCTTTGCAGAAAAATGATTCCCATGTAGGAGCAGAGGAAGAGTGAGCAATGTGTATGCATAGTCCCCCCATTACAGGGCATCATAATGTTTGGGACACAAGACTTCACAGGTGTTTGTCATTGCTCAGGTGTGTTTAATTGCCTCCTTAATGCAGGTACAAGAGAGCTCTCAGCACCTAGTCTTTCCTCCAGACTTTCCATCGCCTTTGGAAACTTTTATTGCTGTTTATCAACATGAGGACTAAAGTTATGTCAATGAACGTCAAAGAAGCCAGAATGAGACTGAGAAACAAGAACTGTTAGAGACATCAGCCAAACCTTAGGCTTACCAAAATCAACTGTTTGGAACATCATTAAGAGAGCACTGATGAGCTTAATCGTAAAAGGACTGGCAGGCCAAGGAAGACCTCCACAGCTGATGACAGAAAAATTATCTCTATAATAAAGAAAAATCCCGAAACACCAGTCCAACAGATCAGAAACACTTCAGAAGTCAGGTGTGGATTAGTCAATGACCACTGTCCGCAGGAAACTTCATGAACAGAAATACAGAGGTGACACTGCAAGATGCAAACCACTGGTTATAGCAATGTTACAGAATTTTGAGATTGTAAAAATGAACTCTGCAATTTATCTCATCAGATAAAGCATAGAAAGTTTAATTTGACACCTAATTCAAAGGACATTTATTGTCACGTACACCAATTGGTGTAGTGAAATTTGACTTGCAATGCAGCACAGATAAAGATAAGACACAACACTAAAGAATTAACATTGAACATAAAAACATCCCCCCACAATGGTTCCCACTGTGGGGGAAGGCACAAAGTCCAGTCCCATCCTCATGTCCGCCCATAGTCGGGCCTATTGAGGCCTCCACAGTCGGTGCTACGGCGGCCTGATATTTTAGGCTGTTCTCGCCGGATGATGTTGCTCCGGCATCGGGAGAGTCCTCACAGCCGCTTGGGACACCTGGAACAGCCGTGGTTTCCGAAGCCGACAAGGCCGCGCCGGATGGATCTCCACAACTAGTGATCTCGCCAAGAGATCCCAGGCTACCGATATTACAGTTCAGCGTTGCCGGCCGCTCCACAGTCCCGCGATGTTCACCTGCGGTCTCAGCATACCGGAGCTCCAGCGCGGCGACCCAGGCAAGGTATCGCCCGCTCCGCTCCATGATGGTGCTCCAGCGCTGCGCCGCCTCCGAAGCAGAGGTTCTGGGTGGTCCCCTCAGGAAACGCCGCTCCAGGCCCGCTGGTAGGCCGCGAGGATGGGTCGAAGTTGCAGCCCAGAGAAAAGCTGCCTCTCCGACCAGCTAGGGACCAGGAAAAGCCGTTTCCCCCTCCCCCTACATAAAAAAAGAATACTTTCATTCACTTTCATATCTTCAGTATTAAAAAAAGTTATGGCCATTTTCATACTCGGAAATTACCATCTTGTTCCCTATTGCTTTTCCATTGACTTAACTCAAAAGCTGTGATCAAGGACAGTCAAAAGCCCATAACTTTCTTAAAAATTAAGAGAACTGAATGACATTTTCAGATTATAGATTGAAGCATTCTGAAACAAATATGAAACAATCTTACTTGGATGACCTGAAATTAAAGCATATAATTAGTTAGTTACCTAATTGTAGCTAATTACAAAATTCAATTACTAGATCTAAACATCTATCCATTTCTTAAGAAAATGTTAACATTTTTAAATAGCGTATGTGTCCAAATAACATTCACACAAGAATTCACAATATAACATGATTTTTAAATCTCATTGTCATGAATTTATAGGCCAAAAGGAAGGAATTTAATGTTTAATTCCCGTAAATTAATGGGCATTTTAATCATCTTGCAAGTGGGATTTTGTGGAACGCGATCGATTGGAACGTTGCATTTGCGGTGAATTTAGCAGGGTGCAAGACCAAATAATTCAAGTGCAGTTTCATACCACTTCAAGCAGGGTGCAAGGCCACCAAATTCAAATGCAGCTTCATACCATTTCATGCAGGGTGCAAGGCCACCACATTCAAATGCAGTTCCATACCATTTCAAACAGGGTGAAGCCACCATAAAACCACACAAAACACCAAGTGTGTTCAGTTTATTCACAGCTCAGACAGATTCGTGACCTCTCCCTTCCCCATCATGCAGAGCCCGAGCCACACCCACACGTCCTGGTTTTATAGCCCCTCCCACCGGAGAAGGTGTGGCCTTCATGACAGGAGAGAGATTCTCAACATTTTTCAAACACTAATAACACTTTTATTTTTCATTGATGGGAAGAATCCTCTGCACCTGCTGAGCGGAGAGGGACTAAGTAAGATGGCCAAATATCACAGCCGTAAGTGGTAGCGTTTTATCTAAAATCAATATACAGTGCAAACAGGAAGTTACCCAAAGCACCCAAGCCACCATTTGCGTTAGTGCCTTTTCACTTCAAGCCAAAGCACCCAAGCCACTATTTGCGGTAGAGCCTTTTCACTTCAAGCCAAAACACCCAAGCCACCATTTGCAGTAGTGCCTTTTCAGTTCAAGCCAAAGCACCCAAGCCACCATTTGCAGTAGTGCCTTTTAACTTCAAACCAACCATATTTTCATTTTCAAACCACATTAAGGGCACTCACAATTGAGTAGACATGTGTTCAGTGCTATTCAGAGCTCAGAGAGACTGAGTGACGCACACTACTGGCTTCCTCCATCTTGCAAAGACTGAGGCACACCACTTCCTGGTTTTATAGTCCCTCCCCCTCCATCCAGCAGGGGCAGCAGAGAAAATTATGATTTTTAAAAAAAACATTACTATCTCTGATTTTTCATCTATGGGAAAAATCCTCTGGTCCAGGAAGGCAGAGGGGGGCTCCGAGCGAGCTGGCCAAAAATGACAGCCGTAGGTGGCGGCATTCTCTTGGAAATCACAGCACAGTGAGCCAAAACGGCGTACCTTGATTTGTCCCGTACGTGAGATTCGTCCAGTTGTCCACTTTAGAAGTTGATTTTAATTTTACTCTTGCTATTAAATTATCCAGCGCTATTTTTAATAAACTTGATAAAACGGCAGTCGGAACAATCTTTCTTCAAAAACAGCCCGACGAAGATCGATTTCAACAGGCTAGAGAAAAACGGCATTTTAAACCCGCCCCCCCCTCTCAAAGGCGCCAAAGTCGCGCACACAGCCAGTGGCAGAACTGCAGCACCGCTGAAGGTAAGTTTGGTAACTTACCTACTGGTTAGCCTCAAAAATAGGATGGCCGGGTCACAGTTTGCAAAGTACTTAAAAGAGCAGCCAGAGTTCTGGAAAAAGGTCTTTTGGACAGATGAGATGAAGATTAATTTATATCAGTGATTAAATCAGAGTGATGGCAAGAGCAAAGAAGGAACTGCCCAAGATCCAAAACATACCACCTCATCTGTGAAACATGGTGGTGAGGTGTTATGGCCTGGGCATGTATGGCTGCTGAAGGTACTGGCTCATTTATCTTCATTGATGATACAACTGCCGATGGTAGTAGCATAATGAATTCTGAAGTGTATAGACACATCCGACCTGCTCAAGTTCAAACAAATGCCTTAAAACTCCCAAACATACTGCTAAAACAAGGGAGTTTTTCAAAGCTAAAATGAGTTTTGAGGCATTTGTTTGAACTTGAGCAGATAGGATGTGTCTATACACTTCAGAATTCATTATGCTTCTACCATCGGCAGTTGTATCATCAATGAAAATAAGTGAGCCAGTACCTTCAGCAGCCATACATGCCCAGGCCATAACAACCCACCACCGTGTTTTGCAGATGAGGTGGTATGTTTTGGATCTTGGGCAGTTCCTTCTTCCCTCCATACTTTGCTCTTGCCATCACTATGATTTCAGTTCATCTTCCTCTCAACTGTCCACAAGACCTTTTTCCAGAACTGTGGTTGCTCTTTTAAGTATTTCTTGGCAAACTGTAACCCGGCCATCCTATTTTTGCAGCTATCCTGTTGTTTGCATCTTGCAGTGTAGCCTCTGTATTTCTGTCCATGAAGTCTTCTGCGGACAGTGGTCATTGACAAATCCACACCTGAAGAGTGTTTCTGATCTGTCGGACAGGTGTTTGGGGATTTTTCTTTATTATAGAGAGTTTTCTTCTGTCATCAGCTGTGGAGGTCTTCCTTGGCCTGCCAGTCTCTTTGCGATTAGTAAGCTCACTAGTGCTCTCTTTCTTCTTAATTTTGTTCCAAATAGTTGATTTTGCTAGGCCTAAGGTTTGGCTGACGTCTCTAACAATTTCATTCTTGTTTCTCAGTCCCATAATGGCTTCTTTGACTTTCATTGGCACAACTTTGGTCCTCATGTTCATAAACAGCAATAAAAAGTTTCCAAAGGTGATGGAAAGACTGGAGGAAAGACTAGGTGCCGAGAGCTCCCTTATACCCGCATTAAGGAGGCAATTAAACAAACCTGAGCAATTACAAACACCTCTGAACCCCAAACATTATGGTGCCCTGAAATGCGGGGACAATGTAAAAACACTGCTGTAATTTCTACACGGTGAAACCAAAATGTATAAAAGTGGCCTTTAATAAAATCTGACACTGTGAACTTTTAACCACATGTGATTTTTTTCCTATTACAAATCTCAAATTGCAGAGTACAGAGGCAAATAAATAAATAAGTCTGTCCCAAACATTACGGAGGGCACTGTATACAATTTTTGTTGCGTGCTATCCAGTCAAAGAAGACTATTTCAAACCGGCTGTCCAGTAGGATTTAAATCATATATAGTCTTTTCTTTGACTGGACAGTAAGCAACAAAAAGCATTACACTAACTCGTGATAATAATAAACTATTTCTTCTATGTTGCTTTATTTTGAACCCATGAACAAAATGTTGCGTCAAAGCTATTTATTTGAAGAATGTTCACGTGATAGGAAGTCAGTAATAAAATCAACTTCTAACCAGTTCACAAGCTTAGTGTTGTGCCACAAACATGAAATGTACTTTTTAAAAAAATATTCACACCTCTAATGGAATGGTGCTTTCAACTTGTCATGACCGGTTATTATACCAACTTGGCCCAAGTGGTATAATAACCGGTCAGTTGGTGCATATTTTACTTGATATACGGATGACATTCAGAAGAACAAAATCTAATCAGAATTTCCTCATCTGCTGCAATTACAAACAGCACTGGTATAATCAAAAAATGCATTCCCCAAAAATGTTTTTCTTTAATGCAACAATTTCTATACAGAAAGTCTAAAGTTATTTGCAAGCTTCTTATATAAGTCTAAAAAATAATTTACACAAAACGGACAAATTTAGCCTGTGAACGTTTATTATCAAAAAGTATTTAGAGGTTGATATCAGCTGCTCAAAAGATTTCACAAATTTTGTTTCTACTTCCAGTCATTGTACAACATTTATTTCTGTCTGGTTTATGAGTAATTGTTTGCTTCAAATCCCCTGATATTTCTCCCCCACCAAACATCTGCTTTGTTACGCATCAGTTGGATTTTTACACCCTGGAACCGAAGCAACGCAAATAAAAAAGATCTTTACTCACTTGTTAGTTTCAACTTGCTGACTTTCCAGTTCAGTTTCAAATTTATGCTTTAAATATTTGTCCAGCATTTCTCAGTACCAAATGATACAGAATTCAACAGCATTCATAAATGAAAATACTAGTTTCCAGAAAATAAAAACACAAAAATGCTAAAAAGTCTTAGCAAGTCAAGCAGCCTCTGTGGAAAGAGAAACTGTTGATGAGGCAAGAGCTCTTTAATCAGGCACATTAACAGATTTTTACTGACCTGCTGAGGATTTCCACCATTTTCTGTTTTTAATGACATAATTCATCCACATAAATGAAGCTTTGTTCTTAAAGTTGTGCATTTTACATATGATTTTTTTTAATTCAGGCAATAAGTTGAACACATTGCATAAATAAAACATTAGTGTTTTTAAAATACAACAGCAATTCCAAGAATAGTATAATGATTATACTGCAATTACTAGCAATATTGCTTGTCGCAGAACCAGCCAGTGATATATGGCAACAATCTTTATTTTACCTGTAAGAACAAACCAACATGACTGTGGTGTTTTTGCCAAATTTTCCAAACATACCTCTGCCAATGATTTACTTGTCAAATATAATCACAGCTGTAATATATAGAGACTAATTTGCAAATACATTTTCAGAACTTTGAAATAAATGATTATCATTTTGATTATATGTTTCAAGGAGGAATATTTATTAGACGACAGCGATAGCACAATTTTTCTTTAAATTTATGTCGTGGTATATTTGCATTAGGGTTAATAACAGGTGTATTGAGTATCAATTGAGTGCAAAGTTTCAAGGAAAATAAAATTCAATCTCAAACATATCCTGAAGTTTCAATGGTAATGAGCTGCATTTATCATTTACATAAATCATTATCATAAATAGATGCAGAAAATATATTCTGAAAATATGATTAAATGCTTGTGTTCCAAGATTACAACTGTTAACTTATTAATTTCCCAAGTTGGTGCAAAAAATAAATGAATATCATACAGCAAAGACCAGATGTTTTATCAAATCACAAAACCCCACATCATGGTTGGACTCAACCATACCAAAAGGATACTCCCAAAACTTAAACTTCCATTCATTGCCTGGAAAATTTCCTCTGATTGAAAGGAATCCGTGTTGTGCATTCGGGCTCCTGTATCTTCTTCCTAATGGGTCTGTCCTACTTAGGCGATCTTTTGGGTGACTGCCACAAAATTTAACATGTTGAGAATTTTTCGGCCACAGTGGCGACAATTTTTGCTGTCGTAGGTTGTCATAGGTTGACTTAGGTGTTGGCGTAGGCTGTCGCCAGGTGTTGTAGGTAAATTCCATTAAAATTGGTCCCTGGCAGTCACCGAAAGAGTTGCCTAAGTGGGACAGGCACGTAATGGTTGCAGCAAGATGAGAACACAGCCAGGATGCTGTGACTCTTTAGATGATATCAGTTGCTTTTTTCACTCAGCACCTCCTGTCGCTCCTTTCGATGATAGGGAGGTGAGTATCCATGAAGATGTCTAATACTTTCAGCAGTTTCTTTCATTCCTGGAATTCCATATTATGCAATCAATCAGTATGCTCACTACCTTACACCTGTGGAAGTTCAATAGAGTATTCAGCATCATGCAAATTTCTTGCAAAACTCCTCAATTTTCAAAGGAAATAGAGCCATTGATAATCTGTCTTTATTGCATGGATGTGCTAGACAGAGGACAGACCAAAGTTATGCACACCCAGGAACTTGAAGTTGTTTGCTCTCTCCAACAATACCCCATCGATGAAGACAGGTTCATGGATCCTCAGTCCCTGAAGTCAACAATCAGCTCCTTGATCTTGCTATCGTTGAGCAAAATTGTTGTGCTGGCACCAGTCAGATTATCCATCTGCCTCTTGTACTCTGATTCATCGTTACCCATTGTTTATCCAACAATGCTGGCATCATCAGCAAATTTAAAGATGGTATTGTAGTGTCTGGCTACAGAGTCGTGGGTGTAAGGGGAGTAGATCAGGGAACTAGACACACAACCTTGAGGTGCTCCTGCGTTGATGGTTATCAAGAATGAAGTGTTGTTGCCAATTCATACTGATTGTGGGCTGGTGACAAGGAAGTTGAGGACCCATTTGCATAGAGACTAGCAGAAATCCAGTTCAGCAAGTTTGATGAAAAGATTAGAGGGGATGATGACGTTGAATGCAGAGTTGTAATCGATGTACAAGAGCCTGCCATACATGTTCTTATTGTCCATGTGGTCCAGTGCAGAATGGAGAACCAGCACAATCGCATCCCCTGTTGACATGGTGGTCGTAGGCAAATTCTAGGAAGTTGATAAGCATTATAACCAACCTCTCAAAGCACTTCATCAGCACGGACATTGGTGAGATTTATTAGCTAAATCATAAAGATTACTTCGTTGGTCAAGCTAGTCTCACAGAATTAACGAAAGTTGTCAACGTTACCAAGTTCTCCTTGAACCATCATATCAGCTAGCTGAAGCAAAAGGAGAATTGGACAGAAAATCCAAAAATGAACAAAATGAAACCGTCATTATGACAGTCATTATGACAGTTATTATGTTGTCATTATGTTGTCTCACTTTGCATTTCAAAATATGTTGTACTCTCATTATATAAAGCTCAGATGCCTAAATGACAGACGTCTTAGCTGGGAATTTAACATCTGCAGTGTTTTAAAATATGATTTAAGTGACTGAATTTATAAATCAGTTACATTTTGGTTCGAGGTCTCTACTCCGTCACATCTTAACCACCCATTCCAATATAATTTATTTTACTCACTCCTTTTCGCATTCTCCATGCTTATCCCATTCTCTACTCTTGCCAAGTTCCTTCATTTTTGTGAGAAGTGATTTTTCCTGCAAAGGCTTTACTCAGGAAAGGTCAGCCACAAAGCTCACACAACCCACGATAGCGGTTTTAATTTATATGTCCATTAATATCATCCACAATTATTGCAGGAGGGGTTGGGAAAAATAAAGGTCAGCTCCCACCCCTCCCCCCCCCCCCCCCAAACAGAATCCCAACTCTTCTATTTCTGAAGGTAGACACAAAATGCTGGAGTAACTCAGCGGGTCAGGCAGCATCTCTGGAGAGAAGGAATGGGTGACGTTTCGGGTCGAGACCCTTTTTCTATTTGTGATGTTGTTTAAGACTATAGTAACTGAATGTCAGACAATCGCTTGGTTTTTTTTCCACAAGCACTCCATTTCATTCAAGTCCCCTCTGTTCTTATAAGCTTCGGTTTTGCCTGGTTCTCTAATGCCATTGTCAAAATCTGTTGTCAAGAACTCAATCTCATCTCAATTTTGAAATTCAGTTATTTCAACCATATTTGAATCAAGGCTGTAATGAGATTGGTGCCCCAGCGGTCCTGATAAAAACCTATATTGTGTATATAAATATCTCAAATCAGTGTTAACAAACAACTTTTCTCTTCTGCAAATGAAAGATCACTCATCTTACTTTATACAATAATAATGTCGTCATCTATTAACTCAGATGGAAAATATTTTGTTAACTGAAGCATTTCAATGTGTTTTGCAAAACCTAATCACAGCTAATCGCATCAGTTCGTAGAGCCATCGGGGATACCAGCCAGAAGGGTAATTGTACGTGTTAGCTCACAAACAAAATGCTTTGAGTAATGCTTTCACTGGATGATAACTCGTTAGTTCAAGATTTTTTTTTAAACAAGGTTTATTCCAGTAAATTCTTAAATCACAAGACCAAAAATAAGGTTCAGATGAATTGGTGCCCCAGATTCTCTACAACCATTTTACAAGATAAGTACTAATAGATTTTCCAGGGTATTGCTAACAAGTACCGCCTCAAGAGACTGCAAACGCTGGAACCATGAACAAAATTAATAAGTGCAGGAGGAACTCGGCACAGGCAGCATTTGAGGAGGGAAATGGACAGATGACATTTCAGGTCAGTACCCAAAAGGAGTACAGGAAGGAGATCGAGAACCATGAAACCTGGTGCCAAGACGACAAACTTTCCCTGAATGTCAGCAAAACAAACAGAGATTGTGATCGACTTCAGTATGCAAAGCAGTACACATACATTAATGGCACCAAAGTAGAGATGGTAGAAAGCTTCAAGTTCTTAGGAGTAAATATCATCAGCTACTTGTCCTGGGTCAGCCACATCGAAGCAATGGCCAAGAAAACATACCAATACCTCAACTTCCTTAGAAAGTTTAGGAAGTTCAACGTGTCCCCAACAACTCTCACCAACTTCTACAGATGCACCGTAGAAAGCATTTTAACTGCATGTTTGGGAACAACTCTATCCAAGACTGCAAGGAATTGCAGAATGATGTGAATATAGTCCAGGCCAGGATTAGGAAGTTCAGCATATCCCAACACCCCTGACCAACCTCTACAAATGTACCGTAGAAACCATTTTATCGGGATGCATCATGGCATGGTTCGGGGACAGTTTTATCCAAGACCACAAGATACTGCAGAGAGCTGTGGACGTAATCCAGAGCATTACGCCAACCAACCTTCCATCCATCCATTAACTCCATCTACACTTCACGATGCCTCAGCAAGGTCACCAGCATAATAAAGGACCAGTCTAACCATGATCACTCCCCCTCCACCCCTCTCCCATCTGCATGAGCAGGCATGAGACAGGAAAACGCTGAAAAAAAGGGAGAGGGGGGTCCAGGGGGCATATATGCAGACATATTTTGATAATTGTACCTTGAAAGGACACTGTTTTCTTGCCTGTTTACCCTTAATTTGTAGTCTTTTTAACTTATACCTTAAAATAACACATTTTAATTTACACAGAACATTTGTGGTAATCATACCTTAAAATGACACCAACTCCTCACTTGTTTACACTTCAAAAGAAGCTAAAAGATTATTCGCTTATTTACAAAAAATAATAATAATTTGACCAGATTTAAAGAAATGATATCTTTAATTTTTAATTTTGGGAAGTGTTATTTTCAAATAATGTCTTAAATTCCAGGTTGAGATGTTAATATTTCGTCCACTGCACTTAATTTGACTGAGTAGCTATGTAGCACAATATGATCATCTTTGAAGTATTGAAAATATTTTATATTACACCTACTTGTAGCATACCTTTTCTTTGCTTGTTTATTCCAATTAGAGAGAAATATCCTTTACCATTGTAGTTAAACGCCAAATTAATTTCAAATCCTACTCTTAACAGTTAGGATGAAAATGATGATCCATCTACTTCAAAGATGATCATATTGTGCTACATAGCTACTCAGTCAAATTAAGTGCAGCGGACGAAATATTAACATCTCAACCTGGAATTTAAGACATTATTTGAAAATAACACTTCCCAAAATTAAAGATATCATTTCTTTAAATCTGTGGTCAAATTATTATTATTTTTTGTAAATAAGCGAATAATCTTTTATCTTCTTTTGATTGCTGGACATTTTCTGGTTGCCAGAATTTGCAAAGTCAGTGACTATTAAGGAATGCTAATTGCTGACTCAATAGCGAATCCAAGTTCGAAATGCAACAATACATTGTATTGCGCAGCCAGAAGGCATCCCGACGACTTGCGGCTATGAACTGGGAACGCAGCCAGAGGCCTTTATCGAGACGCTGCGGTCTCGATGCCTCCCTGATCGCCGCGTAGAAGCTGGGGTCGCGGCCTCGCGGGTAGAACCCTTGGTCGGACGAAGCGGCCAACAGCTGGAGCCCGGATCGGCACCATGGAGGCGTGAAGTGGGGCTTCGACAGCGGTGAGGCCTCGGCAGCGGCGAAGCCTCACCACGATGGGGCCACGGCGGCGGTGAAGCCTCGCAGCGGCAGCAATGCCTTCCCAAATTTCAAAATCTGCAGAAATTCGCGGATGCACGGATAAATCTCATGCCTGATGAAGTATAGACGTTTGAAAAGGTGATGCTCCAGATTTAGGGACAGTTTATTCCCAGCTGTAATCAGGCAACCGAACGGTCCTCTCATCAGCTACAGTGCGGTCCTGACCTTCCATCTACCTCAGTGGAGACTTGTGAACTAACTTTAATTGGACTTTATCTTGCAATAAATGTTTATCCTTTATCCGTACACCGTGGACGACTTGATTGATATCAAATATAATTTTTTAACCGACTCGAACGTAACAAGAAGCTTTTCACTGTACCGCAGTACACGTGACAATAATAAACTATAAACTAAACCTTCCTCAGACTGATGGAACAAGGAGGAGAATGCTGGAAAAGAGAGGGTGGGTTGCGACAAAACCTGGCAAATCTTCTTCTGTCGTGTGTCTTTTAGACCTGTAGCTCCGTTTAGGCGAACCAGGCCAACGTGTCATCGTCCAGGTCAATCAGACCTCGTTCACGATTCGGTGGCCGGTGTTTGGGGCAACTGGTGACTGTGTCTGTGTTGGGTCCCCACACTCACAGGAGGCGCTGTCCACGAGACCCCACCTCTTCATCGCTACTCCATAGCGTCCAATGCGTGTCCTCAAGCGGTTGAGGGTTGTCCACTGCTTTCGGGGCAGGTCCTGGCCAGGGATGTCCATGGGGTCATCGATGTAATGGTGTAGCCTAGATGGTTCCGCTGACTTCCACTGGTCTCTCCATCTCGTCTTGACCCAGGCGGCCTTGGAAACGTCAGCCGGTGTTGTGCAGAGCAGCTCTTGGGCTTGCGTGGCAAAGGGGTGCCGTGATTTGAGGCACACTCGTCGTGGTGTCTCTGTGACGATCTGATGGAGGAGGCGGGATTCACTGGTCTGTGCCTTTCGAGAGAGGGCCAGCGTGGGTGCTTCTCGTCTGATGTTGGCTGGGGCGATGCAGCGAGGACGGGCAGTTGGTTTACTGGGGTGGCTCGTAGGCCTCCGGACACAGTCCGCATTTGAGGGCAGCATCCAGCTTCTTGGCATGAGGGCTACGGCACCAGACCGGGGCGTAGTACTCGGCAGCTGAGAGCACCAGGGCCACTGTGGACATGCGCAGTGTCTTCGTCGTGGCTCCCCATGTGGTGCCAGCTAGGCGGCGAATCAGTGCGGCACGGGCGCTTGTCTTTGCCTTGGCACCTTCCAGGTGTTGTTTGAATGACAACCTTCTGTCGAGCTTCACACCGAAGTACGTGGGGACGGGCTGAGACCATAACCGGACGCTATCCACCATGACGTTCATCTCGCGGGGTCACTTCCCTGTTGTTGAGGTGGATTTGACTGGCAAATGATGGGGGTGATTGACAGATGGGTCTGAAAAAGGGTTTCAACCCGAAACGTCACCTATTCCTTCTCCCCAGAGATGCTGCCTGTCCCGCTGAGTTACTCCACCATTTTAAGTCTACCTTCGGAATAATTACACTGATCCATCAATAAGTAACTACTTTTGCAACAAATAATCCATGCACTGCGTCATGCTAGATTACTTACAAGACCAGAGAGTAACGCAAGAAAATGGTCAATCAGGGCAGCACAGTAGCACAGTTGGTGGAGCTGCTGCCTCACAGCACAAGAGACCAAAGTTCCATCCTAACCTTGGATGCTGGAGACCGCATGGGTTTCTCTGGGTGCTCCAGTTCCCTCCCACATGCGGGTTTCTAGGTCAACTGGCGTCCAAACTAATTTTTATTACCCCATGTGCTTAGGGAGTGGATGCAAAAGTGGGATAACATAGAACCAATGTGAATGGATGGTCGATGGTAAGCATGGACTCTGTGGACCGAAGGGTCTGTTTCCAAGCTGCGTTTCTAAACAAAACATTTTCTGTAACTTTATAGTTTTGTAATCAAATGATCAAGGAGCAAAAAATGTGCCAAACCAATCAAGTAACACTTTTGTCAAGCTCCAAGGAGCAAGAGAGAAAAACACATGTCAAACAATTTCTTCTGCCAAATTTAAACGTTTTACAAAACTGAATAATTGAAACAAGATGCATTATTAGTTACTTTCCATAATGCATTGAATGGGAGGAAATGTGCCTTTCACATTGTCTATTACAATAAATATGTACTAGTCAGATCAATTTACCTCGAACCAAAAATCGTCTCGCTCAATGTGTTGCACATAAATACAATCTTCAAAGTAGAGAACAGTAGATAGGGCATAGGGAAAGATATAGAGTGCAGAATATAATTCTCAGCATTGTAGCACAACAGTTTCTTTGGCAAAGTCCAGTCCTCAATGTGGTAGAGGTGAATCGAACAGTACCCTAGCTTATGGAAGGATCATTCAGAAGCCTGATAACAGAGGGAAAGAAGCCGTTCCCCCAGTCTGGTGGTGTGTACTTTCAAGCTTCTGAAACTCCTGCTGAACAGTCGCAGAGAGAAGAAAGAATGACCAGGGTGGTACGTCTTTGCTTATTTTGGCTGCTTTTGAGGCAGCGCGATGTTTAGATGAATTAAATGGTGGGAAGCCGGGTGTATATGATGCACTGGGATAATCTACAACTCATCTGCAATTTCTTGCGGTCTTTCGCAGAGCCTTTCCCAAACCAAGTTGTGAAGAGACCCAACAGTATTCTTTCTATGGTGCATCTGTAGAAGATTGAGGAAATTAAGCATGTCTTCAGTGACTCTTATAGTCTCCTCATGAAGTAGGGCGTTTATCACATCAATGTGGTGGTTCCATGGCAAATCATTGGTGATAATGATGCCAAGGAACTTAAATCTCTCAATCATTTCCACATCCACATCCCTGATGGATGCTGCCTAGGGCATGCACTCTGCCATGCTTCCTGTTCCTGCCCTCAGTCCTGTCGCTATGCATCACACTACCCATCAGAGTGATGCCATCTGCAACTTTAGATTGCATAATAGCATTCTACATACTGATCTCATTGTCCTCCATTTCCTTCCCCTTGGTGAAAACAGATGCAAAGTACTCATTTAATACCTCTCCTACATCCCCAGACACAAAGCAGACATTTCCTCCTTTATCCTGGAGTGGTCCGATCTTATCCCTGGTTTAAAATCTTTGAAATTTCTTTAATCTGACTTGCCAAACCCACTTCGTAGACCCATTTTGACCCTTTAATTGCCCAGTTGAATTCTTTCCTCCTTTCTTTCAGTCCTCAAAGCCATGTCTGATTCCATCCTCTTAAACCTGCATGAGCTTACCTTTTGTTCAACAACCCCTTTGGCCATCCAAGTTTAATTTACTTTGCCAACTTTATCCCTCCTCACTGGAACATGCCAGTTATGCACTATAATCAATTGGTATTCAAACAATTCCCACATGTTAGATGTGGACTTCCCCAATAACAAATGCTATCATTGGAACACAGGGGTTGAGGGACCTTACAAAAGTTGATAAAGTTATGAGGAGCATAGATACGACAGTCAGTGTCATTTTCCTTGGGTGGGGGGGGGGGTTACCTAAAGCTGGGTGGCACAGGTTCAAAGCAAAAAGGGAAAGATTTATGGAGATCTGAAGGATAAATTTATCCACACAATGGGTGGTGGTTATATGGAATAAGCTTCCAGGAGGTGGTACAATTATACCGTTTTGAATGTCATTTGGATTGGAAAGGCGAAGGAGGATTAGCATAGACAGGCCTTGATAAGTTGCCTGGAATGGTTTATTCGGGTGCTGGTCAATTCTGTGTCATAAGAATCAGTGATACAATGTAGAAACTGAGTATAAATCTAGCGAGATCTAGCGAATAATTCTGGGCGTTAGAGATTCAGTATTTATTAGTAAAGTTTAAAGGATAAAGTTTTGTGTTTAATAAAAAAATAAAATATATATATTTAATACAGAGTAATTTGGGAGTAAGATATGTCAGTGGAGATTGGCCCCATGGTTTGCTCAGCCTGCAACATGTGGGAGATCAGGGATATTGTCAGTGTCCCTGGTGACTACATTTGCAGGAAGTGTGTCCAGCTGCAGCTCCTGGCAGACTGCATTGAACGATTGGAGCTGCGGCTGGATTCATACTGGAGCATCCACGATGCAGAGAAAGTCGTGGATAGCACGTACAGCGAGTTGGTCACACTACAGATAAAAGGTAAGAGGACAGAAAGGGAGCGGGTGGCCAATAGCCAGCAAAGCAGTAGGCAGGTAGTGCAGGAGTCCCCTGCGGTCATCTCCCTCCTAAACAGGTTTACCATTTTGGATACTGTTGAAGGAGATGGCTCATCAGGGGAATGCAGCAGCAGCCAAGTTCATGGCACCATGGGTGGCTCTGCAGCACATGATTGGGGGGGGGGGGGGAAAGAGGGGAAGGGCAATAGTAATAGGGGATTCCATTGTCAGGGGAATAGATAGGCGTTTCTGCGGCCGCAAACGAGACTCCAGGATGGTATGTTGCCTCCCTGGAGCAAAGGTCAGGGATGTCACTGAACGGCTGCAGAACATTCTGGAGGGGGAGGGTGAACCGCCAGTTGTCGTGGTGCATATTGACATAAGCGATATAGGTAAAAAAAAGGGAAGAGGTCCTATAAGGTGAATTTAGGGAGCTAGGAGATAAACTTAAAAGTAGGACCTCAAAGGTAATAATCTCTGCATTATTACCAGTACCACGGGCCAGTCAGAGTAGAAATAGGAGGATATTGCAGATGAATATGTGAAAAGTGGTGCAAGGGGGAGGGATTCAAATTTTTAGGGTACTGGAACCATTTCTGGGGGAGGTGGGACCAGTACAAACAGGACGGTCTGCACCTGGGCTGGAATGAAACCAATGTCCTTGGGGGAGTGTTTGCTAGTGCTGTCGGGGAGGATTTAAACTAATGTGGCAGGGGGATGGGTACAAGAGCAGAGAGGCAGGTGGGTGTAAAACGAGGATAGAAGCAATAGGGAGCAAGGTGAAAAGTAAAAGTAGCAGGCAGACAAAACCAGGGCAAAAATCAAAAAGGGCCACTTCTCAACAAAATTGTATAAGGGGTAAGAGCGTTGTAAAAACAAGCCTGAAGGCTTTGTGTCTCAATGCAAGGAGTATTCGTAATAAGGTGGATCAGTTGAACGTGCAGATAGCTATTAATGATATAGTTGGGATCACAGAGACATAGCTCCAGGGTGGCCAAGGCTGGGAGCTGAACATCCAGGGATATTCAATATTCAGGAGGGATAGAGAGAAAGGAAAAGGAGGTGGGGTAGCGTTGCTGGTTAGAGAGGAGATTAACGCAATGGAAAGGAAGGACATTAGCTTGGAGCATGTGGAATCGGTATGGGCAGAGCTGCGAAACACTAAGGGGCAGAAAATGCTAGTGGGAGTTGTGTACAGGCCACCTAACAGTAGTAGTGAAGTTGGGGATGGTATCAAACAGGAAATTAGAAATGCGTGCGACAAAGGCAAAACAGTTATAATGGGCGACTTCAATCTACATATAGTTTGGGTGAATCAAATTCGCAGGGGTGCTGAGGAAGAGGATTTTTTGGAAAGTATGCGGGATAGTTATCTAAATCAACATGTAGAGGAACCAACGAGAGAGCAGGCTATTTTAGACTGAGTAATGAGGAAGGGTTAGTTAGCAGTCTTGTTGTGCGTGCCCCCTTGGGCAAGAGTGACCATAATATGGTCGTGTTCTTCATTAGGATGGAGAGTGATATTGTTAATTCAGAAACAATGGTTCTGAACTTAAAGAAAGGTAACTTTGAGTATGAGACGTGAATTGGCCAAGATTGACTGGCAATCAATTCTAAAAGGGTTGTCGGTGGATACGCAATGGAAGACATTTAAAGACTGCATGGATGAACTACAAAAATTGTTCATCCCAGTTTGGCAAAAGAATAAATCAGGGAAGGTAGTGCATCCGTGAATAGCAAGGGAAATCAGGAATAATATTAAAGCAAAGGATGATGCGTACAAAGTAGCCAGAAAAAGCAGCATACCAGAGGACTGGGAGAAATTCAGAGACCAGCAGAGGACGACAAAGGGCTTGATTAGGAATGGAAAAATAGATTATGAAAGAAAACTGGCAGGGAACATAAAAACTGACTGCAAAAGTTTTTATAGATATGTGAAGAGAAGGAGATTAGTTAAAACAAATGTAGTTTGTAGGTCCCTTGCAGTCAGAAACAGGCGAGTTGATCATGGGGAATAAGGATATGGCGGACCAATTGAATAACTAGTTTGGTTCCGTCTTCACTAAGGAAGACATAAATAATCTGCCGGAAATAGCAGGGGACCGCTGGTCAAAGGAGGACTTGAGTGAAATCCAGGTTAGTCGGGAAGTGGTGTAGGGTAAATTGAATGGATTAAAGGCCGATAAATCCCCAGGGCCAGATAGGCTGCATCCCACAGTACTTAAGGAAGTTGCTCCGGAAATAGTGGATGCATTAGTGATAATCTTTCAAAACTCTTTAGATTCTGAAGTAGTTCCCTAGGATTGGCGGGTAGCAAACGTAACCCCTCTTTTTAAGAAGGGGGAGAGAGAGAAAACGGGGAATTACATACCAGTTAGTCTAACATCGGTAGTGGGGAAACTGCTAGAGTCAGTTATTAAAGATGGGATAGCAGCACATTTAGAAAGTGGTGAAATCATTGGACAAAGTCAGCATGGATTTACGAAAGGTAAATCATGTCTGACGAATCTTGTGGAATTTTTCGAGGATGTAACTAGTAGCGTGGATAGGGGAGAACCAGTGGATGTGGCGTATCTGGACTTCCAGAAGGCTTTCGACAAGGTCCCACATAAGAGATTAGTATACAAACTTAAAGCATACAGCATTGGGGGTTCAGTATTGATGTGGATAGGGAACTGGCTGGCAAACAGGACTCAAAGAGTAGGAGTAAACGGGTCCTTTTCACAATGGCAGGCAGTGACTAGTGGGGTACCGCAAGGCTCAGTGCTGGAACCCCAGCTATTTACAATATACATTAATGATCTGGATGAGGGAATTGAAGGCAATATCCCCAAGTTTGCGGATGACACTAAGCTGGGGGGCAGTGTTAGCTGTGAGGAGGATGCTAGGAAACTGCAAGGTGACTTGGATAGGCTGGGTGAGTGGGCAAATGTTTGGCAGATGCAGTATAATGTGGATAAATATGAGGTTATCCACTTTGGTGGCAAAAATAGGAAAGCAGACTATTATCTAAATGGTGGCCAATTAGGAAAAGGGGAGATGCAGCGAGACCTGGGTGTCATGGTACACCAGTCATTGAAAGTAGGCATGCAGGTGCAGCAGGCAGTGAAGAAAGCAAATGGTATGTTAGCTTTTATAGCAAAAGGATTTGAGTATAGGAGCAGGGAGGTTCTACTTCAGTTGTATAGGGTCTTGGTGAGACCGCACCTGGAGTATTGCGTACAGTTCTGGTCTCCAAATCTGAGGAAGGACATTATTGCCATAGAGGGAGTGCAGAGAAGGTTCACCAGTCTGATTCCTGGGATGTCAGGACTGTCTTATGAACAAAGACTGCATAGACTCGGTTTATACTCTCTAGAATTTAGGAGATTGAGAGGGGATCTTATAGAAACTTACAAAATTCTTAAGGGGTTGGACAGGCTAGATGCAGGAAGATTGTTCCCGATGTTGGGGAGGTCCAGGACAAGGGGTCACAGCTTAAGGATAAGGGGGAAATCCTTTCGGACCGAGATGAGAAGGACTTTTTTCACACAGAGAGTGGTGGGTCTCTGGAACTCTCTGCCACAGAGGGTGGTTGAGGCCAGTTCATTGGCTATATTTAAGAGGGAATTAGATGTGGCCCTTGTCGCTAAGGGGATCAGAGGATCCCCTTAGCGACAAGGGGAGAGAAGGCAGGTACGGGATACTGAGTTGGATGATCAGCCATGATCATATTGAATGGCGGTGCAGGCTCGAAGGGCCAAATGGCCTACTCCTGCACCTAATTTCTATGTTTCTATGAAACAGGCCCTTTGGCCCAATTTGCCCACATCGGCCAACATGTACCAGCTACAATTGTCCCACCAATCCTCTTGTCCTCGATTCGCCTGCTCTGGGCAAGGGACTCTGTGCATCTACCTGATCTATTCCTCTCACGATTTTATACAGTTCTATAAAATCACCCTTCATCCTCCTGCACTCCAAGGAATGGAGTCTCAGTCTACTCAACCTCTCCCTGTAACTCAGAACCTCTAGTCCTGGCAACCAGGGTATGAGATCAGCCTTGTAAAGACTGCATCAACAAGAATGAAGGTTATAAATCTTCAAATACACAGAAACCAAGATTTCAGTGGTACAAAATGAAATAGAATAAAAAGAGTTTGTAAATTTAATTTACTAACCTTTAACAACTTCCCCACATTTAAGGTTGATAGCTTACTGAAATATTTAAGGCATGTACTAGCTATGTATTGGCCAAACTTTCCATTGCCAAAAATGAAGCACAGCCTTGTCTAACAGCAGACAAAATAGCCAGAGCTGCAAAATGCTTTCAAAACTGTAATTAATATTTAAAAACTTAATAGCTTGAAGTGGACTGCATGAACTCAATTTTAAAAGGACCTCATATTGAAAACAAAAGTTCAGCATCAGAAAAGAAAGAATATGATCTTGCACGAAGCCAACATTCATTAATGAATGGGAGTAATAAGGAATTGTATTACACCTACAGATTAAATAGCATTTCATCTGTTCCAATGTAAAGACCGACTACATAAATCAATAACAGAAATACCACACATAATGCACTTTACTTCTTGAACAACTAGCCTGCATTGAATATTTTCAAAAGGTTACAGAGATCATATGGACCAGATTTGACAAATACTTATTTCTTCTATTTGACATCAACATCTTGCCTGCATAACTTCCATTCATTCTTGCTGTGTGGGCGTCCTGGCAAGACCATATTTATTGCAAATCCATAGATGCCTTGAGAGTATTAAGTGGGCCTGCCCCTTGAACCACAGTGGTCTGTATTTCAACAACTTAGATTTTAACTGCTACAACATGGCCAGAAACCCCACCATACACCCCCATGAATTCTTTTCCGCTATGTGATTCTCAGAGTTAGAGCGTATAGCACAGAAACAGGCCCTTCGGCCCACCTTGTCCATGCAGACTAAGTAGGCATTTTAGGCTTGTCCCATTCAACTGCATTTAGCTTGTAGCTCTCCAATCCCTTCCTATCCATTTATCTGTCCAAATGTCTTTTTAAAAGTCATAAGTGAATTAGTTCTGCAGCTTCTTCTGGCATCTCACACCTCATTATTTACTATACGGCTTATTTTGGAGTCATCTGAAAATTTACTCACAACGTTAACTACGTTATCATGCAAGTCGTTAATTATACAATAAATAGCAACAGACCCAGCACCTACTCCTGCAGCATACCACTTGTCACTGGCCTCCAATCAGAGTGACGGATGTCTTTGACTTTTTTATCTACGCCAATTTGGAATCCAATGGCAAGCTCACCTTGTAATCCATGCAACCCAATCTTTGAGACCAGCCGACCATGCTGAACCTTATCAAAGGCCTCGCTGGTCCATATTTTTGGTAAACCACCATCTGCAGTTCCTTGTATCTCCTTATAGACACTGTCCACTGCCTTGCTCCCATCAATCCTCTTTGCAACTTCTTAAAAACTCTCAGATTTGAGACAATTTCCTCTGTGCAAAGACAAGGTGGCTATTCCTGAGCAGTCAGTGCCTGTACAAATGCTGGTACACACTATCCGACAAATCACTGTCAGGTTCACCAGTCTGTAGTTCCCTGGCATGTCCAAGCCACCCTTCTTAATAATAGTACATCATTAGCCACCCTCCAGAACTTCAACTGTGACCAAAGATGATGCAAACTAGTCAATATCCACAATGTCCTCTCTTGCTTCCACCGAGATCAGGGATGTACTTGGCCAGGCCCTGTTGATCTATTCACCTCAATATACTTCAAAACAGTGAATAAATCATCTTTGGTATTTTGTGCATGATGCAAAACATGACAGCTATGCCATGATCTTCACAGTAAAAAAAGCTAAGCATTCATTAACTATCACCCCATCTCTTGTGGTTCTACACAGAGATGGCCAGGCTAATATATAAAGGACCTACTCTTTCTCAAACCATCTTTTAACTCAATATATTTCTGCAGCATCACTTGTTTTCTCTTGGCCTTGCCTACCAGCTCCAGTGCACGTCTTGTTTTTGCCATTCTGATAGCCTTGTGTACTCTTACACATACTCAAGATCGGGGTCTCTTAATCCCAACTGCCCAAATTTGATGAGTCTCCATCGTTTTTATGACCAAAGCCTCAACATCTCTCTTCGACCAGGGTTCCCAAAATGTGCCAGGCTTGCCCTTCACACCAACAAGAATATGCTGCCCTGTACTCTTGCCAACTCACTTTTGAAAACCTCCCTCTTACAAACCACACCCTTACCTACAAACAGATTCTCAATCGACCTCTGCAAGTTCCCACCCAATGCTGCCAATACCAGCCTTGCCCAGATTTAGAATCTTAATCAATGGGCCAGTCCTATCCTTCTCCACAACTATAATAAAATTAAAATAAGCACGGTTACTGGCATTTCACATAAGCATTTCACATTCAGTGACCTTCACTACCTTATTTCCTGAGAGGTAATTCAGTATTACAGCCTCTCTTGTGGTATCCTCTGTATATTGCTTTCTTGGACAAATGTAACAAATTCCATCCCAAACCCTTTACATTATGGGAGAACTAATCTATATATAGTCAAAAATCACGCACAGTGGATTTCTATACCGTCTACCTACTCTTTATCTTTCCTGGTGGTCACCCATCTACTTTCTTCCTGCACCATGGGCGTGACCACCCCACTATCTATATTACTAAAAGTAAGATCTTGACCACTTTTGACGCGCTGCGATTTGATTTCTGTGAGAACGGCGCCACTTACGGCCGTCATTTTTGGCCACCTCGCTCAGAGGCCCCCTCCGCCGGACTGGACCAGAGGATTTTTCCCATCGATGAAAAGTCAGAGAGTTATTAATGTTTTTTTTTTAATTGCCATTCTCTCTGCTGCACCTGCTGGTGGGAGGGGGAGGGACTATAAAACCCGGAAGTTGTGTGCCTCACTCAGTCTCTGCAAGATGAAGCCAGAGGGCCACGTCTCTCTGAGCTCCGAATAACACTGAACACATGTCTACTCAACTGTGAGTGCCCTAGTTTGAAAATGAAAATATGGTTGGGTTGAAGTAAAAAGGCACTGCATGCAAATGGTTGTTGGGGGGGGGGGGGGGGATTTGGGTTGAAATGAAAAGGCACTGCATGCAAATGGTTGTTTGGGGGCTTGGGTTGAAGTAAAAAGACACTGCAAAGGGTTGTTTGGGTTGAAGTAAAAAGGCACTGCAAAGGGTTGTTTGGGTTGAAGTAAAAAGGCACTGCAAAGGGTTGTTTGGGTTGAAGTAAAAAGGCACTGTAAAGGGTTGTTTGGGGGGTTTGGGTTGAAGAAAAAAAGGCATTGCAAAGGGTTGCTTGGGGGTTTTCGGTTGAAGTAAAAAGGCACTGCATGCAAATGGTTGTGGGGGGGGGGGGGGTTGGGTTGAAGTGAAAAGGCACTGCATGCAAAGGGTTGTTTGGGGGGTTTGGGTTGAAGTAAAAAGGCACCGCGAAGGGTTGTTTGGGGGGTGGGGGGGTTGGGTTGAAGAAAAAAGGCATTGCAAAGGGTTGCTTGGGGGTTTTGGGTTGAAGTAAAAAGGCACTGCAAATGGTTGTTTGTCTAAACTTGGCAACTTTCTGTTTGCACCATATTGATTTTAGATAAAACACTACCACTTACAGCTGTGATTTTTGGCCATCTTACTCAGTCTCCCTCCCCTCATCAGGTGCAGAGGATTCTTCCCATCAATGAAAAACAAAAGTGTTATTAGTGTTTAAAAAATGTTGAGAATCTCTCCTGTCAATCACGCCATGAAGGCCACATCTTTTCCAGTGGGAGGGGGGAGGGATTATAAAACCAGGAAGTGTGGGTGTGGCTTAGTCTCTGCATGATGGGGGAGGGAGAGGTCATGATTCTGTCTGAGCTGTGAATCAACTGAACACATTAAATGTCTACTGAACTGTGAGTGTGGTGTTTTGTGTGGTTTTATGGTGGTTTCGCCCTGCTTGAAATAGTATGAAACTGCATTTGAATGTGGTGGCCTTGCACCCTGCATGAAATGGCATGAAACGGCATTTGAATGTGGTGTCATTGAACCCTGCATGAAATGGTATGAAACTGCATTTGAATTTGGTGGCCTTGCTGGTGGGGGGCTGGTCCCCCAACGCAATATTCCACCTCTCCACCAATTCCAATATTGGTGGCCACTCCAGAAAGCCCCCAGCCCCCCCCCCCCCCCCCCCCCCCCCCCATTGGCCACCAATATTGAAATTGGTGGAGAGGTGGAATATTGCTTTGGGGGACCAGCCCTCCCGTGTGAACATGGGATCCAACGGGTCCCATTTAGTCTAGTAACTCCTATTTGTAATGTTCCTCATAAATAATAGAGGTTGGGCTGGTTGCAGTTCCAGATTTCTCACACCATCAGTCAGAAGCGGCAGCACTTCCCTCAGGTGTTCATTCAATAGTAGCAAGCACGTTAGTGCTTAAAACTACCAGCATTATATTATTAGCAAATACAAGACAATCAAATTAACTGGCACAATTTTTGGGTAACAAATGTCCAGTTAACAATCAAAGAATAAATCATTAGCTAGTATTTAGCCTAGTGTTAAAAATCTAATATTTCATTGAAAAAGTTAACTTTGAGAACTCCACCTGTACAAAGTTTTGGAATAAGCTTTTCCAAATGGGTGAGCAGTCAAATGTTATGCAGAGCTTCCTCTATTTTGTCAAACTATTTTAACTCAATAGTAATCTCTGGAGGACATGTTGACGTGGAATGGCACAAAGTCACAAGTTCAAGCACAAATGTTGTATGTAACCCTATGGAAAGTTATGATCATGGAATGTTAAGAGAAGGAGGAAGCAGGAAAGAGAAAATAACATGACATTTTACAAAATAACAGGATCAGAAGGCTATGATAATCAGCTAAACATAATAGATGTCACACTAAATCATGGTGGTGCAGAGGCATCTAGAGTGGAAGATTATAATGCATTTTCAAAGCATTTAGAAAGCTAGGTAATTTACTAAATTACTGTCAGGATTAAAGATTGAAGTTTGCTCCAACAAAGACTCACTCAATTTTAAGTTAGTAAAACGAATGCTGAGGTAGAACTGATTTAAAAATAAAATCAGTAATTTTCCAACTATAGTGAAAAATGATTAATCACCATTTAGAATTCCTCATTTCCAAAACGAATACCAAATGCTTTCCCGAGTCGTTGTGAAGTGGAAAGAAAATCCAAGGTGATCAGTTAACTTACAGGTGAGAAAGTGCCATATTTCAGCACATATTTAGCCCATGCACAATTCAAAATAAACCAGCATATAACTTACTAATTATGAAATTTGCACCAAAATTAGGACCAAGAATATAATATAGCTGTTAATATCACAGTAATGGTCACAACATGCTTCTGAAATTTGCTGTGAAAACAGTCAAAACAAGAAATAGTTTTAACTGGCAGAAAGGTCGACATTTTAAGAAGAAACATTGGGCCAAGGAAATGTCAATAAAAGTGTTATCCAAATGGTTCAAAAGATAGTGGAAATATTTCATTGCAGTTTTAAAAATATATTTATACACAAGAATGCACAGAAAGCCAAAAAGTGTTGAAGTAACTCAGCGGGTCAGGCAGCATCTCTGAAGAACATGATGGGTAACGTTCAGGTTAAGTAAACTTGTGCTCGGTCCATCAAAGCCAATGGGATCTCCCAGTTGCTAACCATTTTAACTCCCCTTCCCATAATTACCGTTCTGTCCTAGGTCAGACCACTTCCTGCCTTCTATGAATACCCTCATTAAGCCCAACACCTTCAAATTTCAAATGCCATTCAGCATCCCCACAACCAATCCACCTTCTTCCATCCCCAAAACTAATTTCTTGAAATCACTTTTGATACATTTTTCTTGAACAGAACCCAACCATGGGTTCACTTAATTTGGAGTGACTGGGGAATGGCAGCAATGGGCAGATACAGTCTGGTCTCTAAGTTGCAAATATGGATATGAACTGCCTAAACACAAAACCAGAATGCACAGCCAATGGCGTTGATATTGTAAAGCACCTGTTCATATAAAAGTTGTATCTGGCACAATGATGGACTCAGAGTTCTTCTTCTTGCGTTTGAGGCAGCAGAAGTCTGCAGCAGGGTGATGCCATCTGGTTCGACATCCGCCCTAAAAAGAGCGCATGCTACGGGTTGGCGCCAAGACGCGGCGCTGCTGCCTCTGTTTGTTGTTGTTCGCCTGACTGAGGTCAGTTGACAGGGCTCACCACGGGGCATTGTAGCATGGTAACAGGCCCCTTCAGCCTAACTTGTCTAAGCCAAGCAAGATGCCCCAATCTTGCTTGCCTACCTCTGGGCAATATATCCCTCTAAATATTTCCTATCCATGTATATCCAAATGTTTTTATTGTGTGTGCCGCTATAAGCAAGCTCGGTATTCCGAAAAACGCAATGAATCATGGGATATGTCAAAGGTCATTCGCTATGAAGAAAAAACAAACGAAGCGCAGCCTGTATAAACTGTGTATAAATTCTTATCTTTATTCATAACTCATGTGTAAAAATATATTTAGTCTGAGGAACGGGGGTGCCAGGTAGCTGGAGAGCGGAGTGTAACAGCAAGAGAGAGAGGGGGCAGATGCGAGTGGGAGATGGGAGAGACATTCGCAACAGCTGAACTGCTGCGAGTGTACAGACCCGCACCTCATCCACAGCCAGGACCGCAAGCACTGCTGAACCGCCGCTGAACCCCCCCCCCCCCCCCCCATGGACAAATTAAATTATTAAATTAACAAGTTCATTAGCCAATGGAATTGCACCAATTTACCTGACATTAAACCCAGCCTCTTCAGAAATGAGGAACAGAGGGAAAATTGAAGCTTCTCTTCTTTCCACCTAGTGCAATTGCAAGCAGGTGTTGCAAGGATTAGGTTAACTACCAGTTTCTTCCCTATTCTCCCATGCCAGTAATCCAGGATATTTATATTGTGCACTCATCCATACCCCACATTCTCTTTTAATAGGCAGTCTCAAGCAATGCTTCGTGTGGGGTTTGGTTTGGCAGCATTAACGGTTAAAATCATATTTCCAAGAAATTCTACAATACAAACAGCTTTCTAAAGATGCAGATCCTGTTCCATAATTTCCTACTTGTGCTAATCGAAAAGGGAAAAGACAAAGCAACAAGAAATTTAAAAAAGAATGCTGCTTTGTTCTTCCCTCTCAGCCCACCATCTTCCTACTATTTCCCTTTTTCAAAGTGAGTGGATAATGTGTCACTAATTGACCTTCTATTAGCCACTCGGTTTCTTCATCCCCACTCGACTCCAGCTGATTAACAACGCAAATTATTAGGACAACTCATTCACAAGGATAAAGATATCCAATGGCTTCACCACACCAACCTTTTCAGATATTTACAGGAAAAATATAAACATACAAGCTGTAAGCAAAGACGACTGTCAAAGTTGTCACTTTTACTTTCCAGATTCTATACGGTAGAGTGGTCTTGCATGACACCAAACTTAAAAATGGACAAGCTGCAAAATACAATGACCATCTAGCCATTCAAAGTTGGCCATTTCAGTGAATTAAATGTATTTCAGTGCTACAAGAGAGGATTAAAAGAATAATTCAATATTTGAATGTACAACACTAAACTTAGTGTTTTATGCTTTATTATTAAGACACGCAACGTATCAACCAGGACAGTATTTCCCAGGAAGCAATTAAATGTAATAATGCTGCTGCTTTTCTCAGCTGCAAAGAATGAAAACAGGCTAACTACCTGCCTGACTACACTGCTCTGAAGGGTCTTAACCCAAAACACCACTTATTCCTTTTCTCTAGAGATGCCGTCTGTCCCACTGAGTTATTCCAGCTTCTTGTGTCTATCTTCGGTTTAAACCAGCATCTGCAGTTCCTTCCTACACAGCCACATAATTCATGCACTTTAATAAATAACTCAAGACTGACCACGGCTTTCACACCAGATTTCTCCCTCTCCATTCTCATTTGATTAAATAAATGCCAAATTGAACAGATTATATTTTTAAACTTGAAATTCAAGTAAACAATTCTAATGAAAAGCATGAAATGATGTTGGTAGATTACATCTATATTTCAACCACTTCACAGAATAGCCATACCTCAGGCTACATAAAAAGGTTAACGCATATATGCACTTGTGTATAGGTGTGAACCTCCACCCCGATTCAAATTTGTTTTAAAAACCCTACCAGGGATGATAATGTGCAAATAGCTGCAAACTTGTGGTTTTTAAAAATTAGGTTTACAAAAGTGCAGTTAGATAAATAGAAATACATCAGTTATTGTCCGTTTAATTTATGTGTAAAGGCAGCTTAATGCTAAAAGCAGAAAATGTTTCCCTTATCAGTTGCACATATTAATTGCATATTAGGGTAATGAAACACTTTATGTTTCATGTTTGAAATTGCTTCAGGCGGGACACTGATTTTGCCCATAGTAACACAGGTTTAACAATTCTTCCAGCACAACGTTCGAAAAGTGTCAAAATATAATTGCTGCTCATTAACGCAGTAGCATGCAAACTTCACCCACACAAGATGTGCAGTTACAACACATAGAAACATAGAAATTAGGTGCAGGAGTAGGCCATTCGGCCCTTCGAGCCTGCACCGCCATTCAATATGATCATGGCTGATCATCCAACTCAGTATCCCATACCTGCCTTCTCTCCATACCCTCTGATCCCCTTAGCCACAAGGGCCACATCCAACTCCCTCTTAAATATAACACAAACAGGTTCAGTGAATTCTATTAATGTAAATCATTTTCTTAAAAAAAATACTGCCAAAAATACCGCTGAAATTAGTCTTCCCAAGGTCAAATCCTTAACTTGAACATTAAGCATTAGTTTTCTTGTTGACACTGTTAAATTGAGCCCATTGATAGTTTAAATGTATTCAGAATAAGTCAAAACAATAAAGATCAATATAATCAGTTACTTAAAATGTTTTGGTATTTAACTATGAAGTAATATTTATGACATACACTTTTAAACCTATTATTTCTCACATGTCAATTTATAAACCAGATTAACAAGTTGATGGCACAAAATATCCAATTCAGTGCATTGGCATTATTTAACAAGATTCATTATTATTATTATTCCAATCCTAACGCTCGCCACAGTAAGTTACAAATTTATCAACACTAAACAGCAAAAGTATATTTGTACACTTCAACAAGAAAACAAAAATCATTTTCTGTACTAGCACCAATTTGTCAGGCTCTTCTAACATAAAGACAAAGTACTGTCTACATAATGCAAAAATTATAGTGAGATGCCAGTTCTCATTCATTGTTTATGTAGTACCATATTCAAGTTTAAGTGGGTGGCTTTTGAGATGGTGAACTCGCTGTTTGGCGACGTATTTTTGAAGTTGTGATTAGCAAGATAACAATAAAAGGCAAATAAGATGGAGTATTTGGATTTTCAGGTCTTCGATAAAGTTTATTTTACAAAATTAGAGCACGTTATACTAGGGGTCACATTGTGGTTTGAACATGAGAGTATAAATAATTGAATTGGGAGGCTCTACCTCGTGGGTTGCCACAAGTATCAGTTTCAATCACACAGAATACATCCATGCTTGTAGATGATACTGAACTTAATGGTTGGACATGCAACTAGGAGGAAACAGTCTTTAGGGAGAAATAAGCAAGTTACACGGACATGGCAAATGTAATATAACTTCTCATTTTTCTGTCCCGATTGAAACATTTTTTTTGGAACATGAGCATCCGAATTATGCTTGGACAGTCACCAATGTACATTATCAGGGATAGAGAGTAATTAAGAGGGCTAACATTATTTGGCCTTTATTGCAAGAGAATTTGAGTATAGAGCAGAGATGTGTGGCTCTAATTTATAGACTGTATCTGGAATAGTGTACAAGTTTACTCTCCCTACCCAAGGAAGGATACATATGATTAATTCCGGAGGCCACTCTTTGCTTCCCTCAGCTGGGATGTCCAATACTTGGTTATACAGGCTCAAAATAACGATAAAGATAGGGACAGCCATTCAGGACGATGAGAAACAAAAATCCTTAAATAAGTGGGTAATTAATCTTTGTTGATTATATTCAAGAAAGAGAGTGAGGGAAGGGAGTGAGTGATTGGCTTAGTGCAGAACGACCAACCATGAACAAATCTCCCAGATTTATTTAATTTGACCATTAGCATCAGTATCTATGCAGAAAGCAGCTGAAGAAAACATTAAAAATCTGATTGAATTATTAAATCTGAAATATTTATGGACTATTACTTTGACAACTAACTTGTAGAAATATAGAAGCGAGAGCTGGAAATGTTGACACACTGGTCAACCTGAGGAGTACCTTCAGCAACTGTCTGGTTCCACTAAGATAAGTAATCTTGGGATAAATAAAGATATTGTATCGTAAATATATCAAACTTTTGGCAATTTAAGGGACTGTCCCACTTGGCGATTTTTTTTCAGCGACAGCCGAAGTCATATCAGTGTCGCCAAAAGATTTTGAACATTTCAAAATCCAGCAGCGACAAAACAAACGGAATGGAATGTCTTTTATTGTCATTCAAACAGACAAGGTTTGAACGAAATATCATTCCTACAGTCATGACATTACAAAAAAAACAAGACGCACACTTAACACAATTTACACAAACATCCATCATAGTGAATCACCAACACCTCCTCACTGTGATGGAAGGCAAAATTCTTATCTCTTCCCTTTGTTCTTCTCCCGTGGTCCAGCAGTGCAACTGCAGCGTCGAGGCGACTGGGGCTCACCATGTTAAAGCCCCCGGCAGGCGATGGTGAGTCCCGCGGCCGTTTAAGCCGCGTCGGGCGATGTTAGGCCCTGCTCCGAGTCATTTAAACCTTGCGATTCTGGCTGGAGAAGTTGCCATTGCGGGAGCTCCGAAAAGCGGTCTCCGAGCACCAACACTGGCCCACGTCTCCTGTCCGAACAACACCAGGCCGAGTCCCGTGACGCCATCTTTGCCCCGAGGAGCAGCACCAGCACTCACCGCCTCCCGAACCGACCTCAGGCTCGGACCACTGAAGACACCGCCGTTGCCGACCTCCACGTTGCCGCTGACCTTCACCTGCCCACCAATAACACCGACCCTCGCTGCCTCACCAGTAACTCTGACTACCGCCCCTCACCGATAACGCGCACCGTCGCTTCCTCAGACTATCATCACCAAAACGGGACGGCCGAACCTCTCAGCCTCACCGGGACCTACTTAAGTTGCCAACTCACCGGGACCATTGAACCTCTCCACCTCACCGGGACCGCCGAATCTCTTCCGCCTCACCGGGCCCGCCGAACCTCGCCGCCTCACCGGCCATCCACCACTCTCCAGCAGGTCACAGCCGTCACCTTACCCGAGTCCTAGGCGCAGCACCAGGCCTGATGTCTCCATGCTGCAGACTCTGGGATCAAGGGGTCTAACTGTGCTGGGTCCTAGCGCTCGTCCCCTAACGCAGGGAACATCAGTGGTTGTTCCACTGGGTCTTCCCATTCCCCCTCAAACCATGCAACCCTAGCTCTTCCCCACCCACACTATAGTCCACATATCCCCTTCCTCCCAAACCACCCACCACTCCCCCCACCAGACATCATCTTGGCCTCAGTCCACTCACCTGCCTTCCCCGGCCCCAACCCCCATCCTTGCCGTGTGTTCACCATCTCCCCCCCTGACCTCCCCCTCTCGGATACCGAACGGTCTGTCCTCAGCAGAGGCCTCACCTTTGTTCCCCTCCGTCCCCACCTCAATGAGTTCCACGTCAGCCACGATGTGGATTTCTTCCGTCGCCTCTGCATCAAAGCATTTTTCCATGGGAAGGAGTCCTCGCCCCCCCTCCCCCCCACAGTGATGACCCCTTCTCCAACGGACACTGGCTTTGGACCTTTTTATTTTATACTGCCGGCAGGACGTCAACCACCTCAACTTCTCCGCCCCCCCCGTGATGCTGTTGTCTACACACAGGAAGGCTTTGGCTGGAGTGACTTCTCTTTCTTGCATTGCCACCTCCTTATAATTGTGCTGTGGTAGTCTGCCGCGCTAATCTCTATAAGGCTAAGGCCATGCGCCAACTCTCAGACACTTACTCCTACTTATCCTTGGACCATGACCCAACAGACGAGCACCAGGGCACTATCTCTAACACTATCACTGACTTCATCACTTCCGGCTCCCTGCCCTCCCAAGTCTCCAACCTCAACGTTCCCCAGGCCCGCACGGCACGATTTTATCTTCTCCCCAAAATCCACAAACCTGACTGTCCTGGCAGACCCATTGTTTCTGTCTGTTCGTGTACTACCGAACTTATTTCCACATACCTCATACATTCTTTGTCTACTCCATGACTTCCGTTTTTCCAGGCCCCCATTCCCTCTTCTTCACCATGGATGTCCAGTCAGTCTACACCTCCATCCCCCACCAGGAGGGTCTTAAAGCCCTCGGTTTCTTCCTCGACCGCAGAACCACCAATCCCTGTCTACTGATATTCTTCTCCACCTAGCGGCGCTGGTCCTTACCAGGGCTCCAAATTAACTGTTGCCCGGGTGCCAATGGCGACCTAAAGTCCCGCCGGGCAACCTGAACGCCGTGCCATTTTGCCCAGCTTGGTAAGCACCTATCGTTCAACTCCGAGCGGGCCCCCCTCTCGATCTCTCTCAGTCTGCCACCCGTGTCCGGGTCTCTGCGCTTGCTCCTCATCCGCCTGCATATCCTCCCCTTGCACATGCGCACAACCATGCCCAGCACATCATCTGGTCAGTGCCGGGCACTTTCTCCCTCCCTTGCCGTGACCGCTGAAAACCAACGCAAAATCACTCCCTGAAGCTGGAGTAACTCTTGCTGCTTGGTTTCCTGGTCCTCCAAAAATATTCCAAATGGAATTTAAACTGGAGTGGACCCACCACCACCAAACTCTGAAAATTAACAGCCTGTTGTACTTTGTTTATTTATTGTGTATATATGGTCTATGGTACATCGACACACTGAACTTTTATCTCCTGTTCGGTATTATGTTTACATATTCTGTTGTGCTGCAGCAAGCAAGAATTTCATTGTCCTATCTGGGACACATGACAATAAAATTCTTGACTTGAACTTAAGCAAAAAAAGGGTTCTTGGGGAAAAAAGAGCCACCTTAAATTTAGTTGCATCTGGTTGGGTAACTATGGTAGGGTGAAGACTATTCCATGCTTTAATTGTGCGGGGGAACTCCATGGAGCAGCCAGCATCTCTGGATAGAAGAAATTGGGTGACTTTTCGGGTAGAGACCCTTCTTTAGATTTCCTCTGGTGTTAGTGTTTTTTGTTTAATTTAAAGATACAGCGTGGAAACAGGACATTCGGCCCACCGAGTCCAGGCCGACCACCCGTACACTAGTTCTATCCCACACATTAGCGACACGAGTCAAGAGTGTTTTATTTTTTCACGCCCCAGTTAGAACAATGAAATCCTTACTTGCAGCAACACAACAGAATATGTAAACACAGTACTCTGTAAACAATGTTATAAACAAGAAAGTCTGTCTGTGTATGTGTAACACGCACACACACAATTTCCCACCTGGGATTAATAAAGTTCTATCGTATAGTATCGCGTGTAAGAAGGAACTGCAGATGCTGGTTTAAACTGAAGATAGACGCTAAAAGATGGAGTAATTCAACAGGTCAGACAGAATCTCTGGACAAAAGGAAATTACATTTTGGGGGTTACACAAAAAGCTGGAGAAACTCAGCGGGTGCAGCAGCATCTAAGGAGCGAAGGAGATAGGCGACGTTTCGGACATTTTGGGTTGGGTGTGAAAAAGGTTCCTGCACACCTTTGGAATGTGGAAGGAAACAAGAGCACCCGGAGAAAACCCATGCGATCAAAGGGAAAAGGAGCAAACTCCATACAGACAGCACCCATATTCAGCATCAATTCCGGGTCTCTGGCACTAGCAACTTTATGGCCAATGTACTGCTCCATAGTCTTGAACTGAATTAAAACATACATTAGCTGTAAAGGGGGACATAGCATCACTTAGAGATTTAAGACTGAAAAAGGATAGTTTCTTTTCTTTTAGTAACCAAAGTTATCAACGTATAATTTTTTGTGTTTTGTAAAACAAAATATAGGGCACAGCTGGTGGACTTGCTGCCTCACATGCCAGAGATCCGTGTTTGATCCTGTCCTCGGGCACTGTCGGTGTTGAATTTGCACATTCTCACTGCAAGCGTGTGGGTTTCCTCCCACATCCCAAAGACGCATTGGCTTTGTAGGTTAATTTGTCTCTGTAAAATTGCCCCTAATGTGCAGGGAGTGGTTGGGAAAAGTGGGATAACGGAACTTGTGTGAATGGGCAGACAATAATTCTGGAGAAACTCAGCGGGTGAGGCAGCATCTATGGTGCGAAGGAAATAGGCATAGGGATCCTTCTTCAGACTGATGCGAGGGGGGGAGGGGCGGGAAGAAGAAAGGAAGAGGCGGAGACAGTGGTCTGAGGGAGAGCTGAGAAGGGGAGGAGAAAGCAGGGACTACCTGAAATTGGAGAAGTCAATGTTCATACCGCTGGGGTGTAAACTGTCCAAGCGAAATATGAGGTGCTGCTCCTCCAATTTGTTGAGATACTGTATTGTAATTTTGCTGCATATCATTGTGGTATACATCATGTCTTGATTGGTGAATATGTTTAGTTTGTGACTTTATTTGAAGCAGAAATAATATGTGAATGCTTCATTGACCATAATTCCGACTGGTAACTACGCACTTCGTCCGAGCACATTATCGCACGCATCATGCAAGTCATCATAAATGACCACCTAAACTGTCATTTGGCAACCTAAAAAGCTGCCAAGGTTGCCCGGCTGGCATCAGAGAAAAAATGTTAAGTGAGAGCCCTGCTTATTACCCTTAACAACTTTTTGTTTGACTCCTCCCATTTCCTCCAAATACAAGGTGTAGCTATGGGCACGCGCATGGGCCCAAGCTATGACTGCCTCTTTGTAGGGTACGTCGAACAATCTTTGTTCGGGGCGTACCATGGCCCTATCCCCAAACTCTACCTCCGCTACATCGACAACTGCATTGCTGCTACCTCCTGCACCCATACACAACTCACTGACCATCCATTTCACCACTAACTTCCATCCAGCACTCAAATACACCTGGACCATTTCCCTACCATTTCTAGACCTCACTACCTCCATCGCAGGGGATAGACTACTGACCGGCATCTACTATAAACCCACTGACTCCCATGGATATCTGGACCACGCTTCTTCCCACACTGCTTCCTGCAAGGACTCCATCCCCTACTTCCAATTCCTCCCTCTACGCCGCATCTGCACCCAGGATGAGGTGTTCCACACCAGGGCATCGGAGATGTCCTCATTCTTCAGGGAACTGGGGTTCCCCTCTTCTACTACAGATGAGGCTCTCACCAGGGTCTCTTCTATACCTCGTAACTCTGCTCTCACTCCCCATCCCCCCCAACCTGTAACAAGGGCAGGCCCCCTTGTCCTCACTTTCCAACCTACCAGCCGTCACGTACAACAAATAATCCTCCGACATTCTCGCCATCTCCAACGGGATCCCACCACTGGCCACATCTTCCCATCTCCTCCTCCATCTGCTTTTTGCAGAGACCGTTCCCTCCGTAACTCCCTGGTCAATTCGCCCCTTCCCACCCAAACCACCCCCTCTCTTGGCACTTTCCCTTGCAACCGCAGGAAATGCTATACTTGTCGCTTTACCTCCACCCTTGCCTCCATTCAAGGACCCAAGCAGTCTTTCCAGGTGCGGCAGAGGTTCACATGCACCTCCTCCAACCTCATCTATTGCATCCGCTGCTCTAAATGCAGGCTGCACTATCTCGGTGAAACCAAGCGTAGGCTTGGCGATCGCTTCACCCAACACATCCGCTCGGTTCGCAATAACCAACCTGATCTCCCGGTGACTCAGCACTTCAACTCCCCCTCCCATTCTGAATCCGACCTTTCAGTCCTGGGCCTCCTCCATGGCCAGAGTGAGGCCCATCGTAAATTGGAGGAGCAGCACCTCATATTTCTGGGCAGATTACACCCCAGCAGCATGAACATTGGCTTCTCTAATTTCAGGTGGTCCCGGCTTTCTCCTCCCCTTCACAGCTCTCCCTCAGCCCACTGTCTCCGCATCTTCCTTTCTTCGTCCCGCCCCCCCCCCACCCTCACATCAGTTTGAAGAAGGGTCTCGACCCGAAACATTGCCTATTTCCTTCGCTCCATAGATGCCGCCTCATCCACTAAGTTTCTCCAGCATTTTTGTTTACCTTTTAAATTCTTGCCATGTCTTTCAGAAATAACACAAGAATAAGGTGACAATGCAAGAAAGAGAAGTCACTCCAGCCAAAGCCTTCCTATGTGTGGAAAACAGCATCATCTTCTACCTGGACTCACTGCCTATCCTAAGATCGCTGTTTGTTTAGTTTAAAGACACATCATAGAAGCAGGTCCTTCAGCGCATCGTCCATGCCAACCATCAATCACCTGTTCATACTAGTTCGATGTTATCCCACTTTCTCATCTGCTAGTAGGGGGAGAGTTTATAGAGCCCAATTAAACAACAAACATACATTTTTTTTGGGATGTGGGAGAAAACCCACACAGGCACAGGGAGAAGGTGCAAACTCCACACAAACAGCAGGATTGTTGGATCAGGATCGAGCCATGTCTCTGCAGTGAGGCAGTAGCGCTGCCAGCTGCTCTACCATACTTTCCTTATGCAGATATGCAACCACGACCATTTTGGTACCAGAGTAAATTGTAGAGGAGCATGATGCTTTTTGTTAACTAGTCCAATGATCCTTCGATTCACTCCATCACCAAGTCTGAAAATGATGGGAATACGGCACAGGAGGCACCAGGACAAGCATGAAAAGTGGATGGAGTGCACTGAAAAGATATCCTGGTATTAACTTTCCTTATCAATCATGGAAAAGAACCTGGCCAAAAATAATGAGGTTTTCCCAGTGCACTCCCTTCACCTTCACTGTAACAATAACCCATGCTGCTGTAGAATGTTGTTGTTCTGTAACAAGCAAGCTTGATCCAGAAGAATATCATTCAAGGACATGAATCATGATCATGAAAAGGACATGGCAATTTATGTTGCTTCATCTGTCTGAAGGTGGTCTCCAATCCCAAATGCCCATCTCCCTCCACAGAGGCTGCCTGACCCACCAAGCATCAAAGCCTTGCATGGGGGGTGGTGGTGAGAAGAACACTTCCTATCAGATCCTTCACGCACAGCTGGACTGTTACCGTCACTTCAAGGGACTTGATGAAGTTTTGTGCAACGGCCTCAAAGGCTCAATGGAGAACGGATCAAGACCAACACATCTAAGGATAAGGGGGAATTCCTTTAGGACCGAGATGAGGAATACATTCTTTACACAGAGTGGTGAGTCTCTGGAATTCTCTGCCACAGAAGGTAGTTGAGGCCAGTTCATTGGCTATATTTAAGAGGGCATTAGATGTGGCTAAAGGGACCAGGGGGTATGGAGAGAAGGCAGGTACGGGATACTGAGTTGGATGATCAGCCATGATCACATTGAATGGCGGTGCAGGCTCGAAGGGCCGAATGGCCTACTCCTGCACCTATTTTTCTATTCTATGTTTCTAACACAGCATTGCGCACTGAGCGCTACACAAAACCCATGCTCTTTGCAAAAGAAATATATCTGAAGGAAAGTTGAGGCCTTGCTGATCAGGATTCTATGCAGCTGTGATCAGACCCCTTGGAGTACAGTTTAAGTTTGTCAAGGGAAAAAATATAGTCAGGAGGAATACTCACGGTTGGAAAATGGGAAATACCTCAGAAGACACCTAATACAGTTGGACTAATAGGTGCATTGGTTGAAAGCACATTAGCTGTAGCCACCTAAATTGATTTTTTGCTCAAACTGCAGCAATTTTCACTGACAGCTGCAGAGAAATACACACCCTTGCTTTACTACGTCTGCCAACAAGCAAAGCATTAGCCAGCTAAGAAACACCTTGATGACAAAGGAGTCCTATTTTGGGCCTCCACAGAAGCTACAATTCTTGTACTCATCAGCTACCCAGCCCACTTAAAAGTAAAGATGCAACCAGCTTTATTTTTGGAGATCAATTGGAGGGATGCGCTGGCATTGTAGAGGGTCTAACAGAGGTTTACGAGAATGATCCCAGGGATGATTGTGTTAACCTACGACAAGTGTTTGACGGCATTGGGTCTGTACTCGCTGGAGTTTATAAGGACAAGGGGGCAATCTCATTGAAACCTAGCAAACAATGAAAGGCCAAGAGTGGACTTTAAAAGGATGCTTCCAGTAATGGGAGAGTCTAGAACCAGAAGGAACAACCTCAGAATAAAAGGACGTATCTTTAGAATGGTGATGAGGAACGTCTTTAGTTAGCGGGTGGTAAATCTGCGAAATTCATTGCCACAGATAGCTGTGGAGACTGACATTTTTAAAAAGGAGATCGATAGGTTCTTGATTAGTAAGGGCATCAAATGTTACAGGGAGGGAAAGATCGATCAGCCCTGATTGAATGGCAGATTAAACGAAGGGCCAAATGGCTAAACCCTGCTCCTATGTCTTATGATAATTCTTCGTACCATTCATCAGTGCACATTCCTTGGACACTCTGCAGCAAAGTCACCATAAAGACAAGGTAGACAAGTGCTGGAGAAACTCAGCGGGTGCAGCATCATCAATGGAGCGAAGGAAATAGGCAACGTTTCTGGCCAAATCCTTCTTCAGACTGATGTAGGGTGGTGGGGGGGGGGGGGGGGGTCGGGGGGACGAAGAAAGGACAAAGGAAGAAGAGGAGCCTAAGGGAGAGCTGAGAAGGGGAGGAGACAGCAAGGGCTAGCGGAAATTGGAGAAGTCAATGTTTATGCTGCTAGGGTGCAAAATGCCCAAGCGGAATATGAGGTGCTGCTCCTCCAATTGCCGGTGGTGCTCACTCTGGCCATGGAGGAGGCCCGGGACAGAAAGGTCGGATTCGGAGGGGGAGTTGAAGTGCGGAGCCACCGGGAGATCAGGTTGGTTAATGCGGATCGAGCGGATGTGTTCGTCCAACGCTTGGTCTCACCGAGCAGCTCTCTAGCGGATCTCTCTGTAGATGTCTGCTCGGGGTTGTTGCGGAGTGAGTCGATGACTGTACGTTCGGGGGGGGGGGGGGGGGGAGAGATTGGAGTGAGACAGGGGAGTGGAGAAGTTGAGGAGATTGATGTCCCACCAGCAGTTTTGAATAAAAAGGTCTAAAGCCGGAAGGCCATGAAGGGGGGGGGGGCATTGGAGATGGGAAAAGGGATCATCAATAGGGGTGAGGAGACCTTCCCATGGAACAACGCTGTGAGGCTGAGGCGATGGTAGCAGAGCCCCAAGTCGTGCTGGGCACGGAACTCATTGAGGTGGGGACGGAGGGGGACAAAGGTAAGTCCTCTACTGAGGACAAACCATATGGTGTCAGCGAGGGGGAGGTCAGGGGGGGGGGATGGTGAACACACGGCAGGGATGGGGGTTGGGGCCAGAGGAAGGCAGGTGAGTGGACTGAGGCGATGTCTGGTGGGTGGTCAGGGAGGAGAAGGGCATGAAGACTGCAGTGCGGGTGGGATAGAGCTGGGGCCACATGGTTTGAGGGGGATGGGGAAGATCCAGTGGAACAACCACTGATGTTACTACGGTTAGGGGGAATGGCACTAGGCACTAGACTAATGGCACGCTGCAGATTCCCACAGCGCAGTGGGAATCTGCAGCGTGGAAACTCCAGGTCCGTGCTGAGTCCAGGCTGCACGCAAGGCAACAGCTGCGGGCTGCTGGAGGGCAGTGTAGTGGCGAGGGTCGGTGGAAGCGATGGTAGGAGTCCACGAATAGTGGAGTCCAGGTCTGCGGGCGATGCGTGGGTGGTCCAGGTGGGCGGATGGACGGTGGGGCGGCGTGGTTCGGCCAACCCGGTGTCACCATAAAGACAATATAACATACATTTATACCTATTTGCACTGTTAATCAGGGCTCTCACTTAACTTTTTTTCTGTTTCCAGCCGGGCAACCTGGGCAGCTTTTTAGGTTGCCAAATGACAGTTTAAGTGGTCATTTAAGACAGCTTGCATGACGCAAGCGATAATGTGCTCGAACAAAGTGCGTAGTTACCAGTCAGAATTAGGCTCAATGAAGCATTCACATATTATTTCTGCTTCAAATAAAGTCGCAAACTAAACATATTCACCAATTAAGACATGATATATACTACAATGACATGCAGCAAAATTATATTACAGTATCTCAACTCTTTTTACACGTTGCAATTAATGCAATTTCTATTATTTCTTTCCACTTCCAAACAAAAATGTGGTTGGATTATTTGGCGTATGATCAACCTCGGTGAGTCCAAGCGCAGGCTTGGCGATTGCTTCGCACAACACCTCCACTCAGTTAACAACCAACATGATCTCCAGGTGGCTCAGCACTTCAACTCCCCCTCCCATTCATAATCCGACCTTTCTGTCCTGGGCCTTCTCCATGGCCAGAGTGAGGCCCACCACAAATGGGAGAAACAGCACCTCGTAATTCGTTTGGGTAGTTTACACCCCAGCAGTATGAACATTGGCTTCTCCAATTTCAGGTAGTCCTTGCTTTCTCCTTCCCCTCCCATTTCCAGCTCTCCCACAGCCTACTGCCTCCGCCTCTTCCTTTCTTTTTCCCGCCCCCACTCCCGGACATCAGTCTGAAAAAGGGTCTCGACCCGAAACGTCTCCTATTCCTTCGCTCCATAGATGTTGCCTCACCCGCTGATTTTTCCCAGCTTTTTTGTCTACCACCCATTCACACAAGTTCTGTTATCTCACTTTCCTCGCCCATTCCCTACACATTAGGGGCAATTTCACAGAGACAAGTTAAGCCCTGTCCCACTGTACGAGTTCATTCCAAGAGCTCTCCTGAGTTTGCCCCGATTCGAACTCGGAGATTTACGGTAATGGCCACGCGTCAGTACTCATGGACATTTTTTAACATGTTGAAAAATCTTCACGAGTCTTCCCGTGCTTACCTGCCGTTAGCGAGTCTTCCCGAGTACCTGCCGTTAGCGTTACGAGCCTCTAAGAGACGTCCCCGAGTTCCGACATACCTGCTACATTCATTCTCCGTGCTTACCACAAATTTGTTTTTTTTAAACTGGGGAGAGCTCGTGGAATTAACTCATAACGTGGGACAGGGCTTTTAACCTGCAAAGCCAATGCGTCTTTGGATTGTGGGAGGAAACCCACACGCTTCCCAGGAGAATGTGCAAATTCAACACAGACAGTGCCCGAGGACAGGATCGAACACAGATCTCTGGCGTGTGAGGCAGCAAATCCACCAGTTGTGCCACTATATTTTGTTTTCCAACACACAACTATATTTTGTTTTCCAACACAAAATTATACGTTGATAACTTTGGTTACTAAAAAAAAAATTATCCATTTTCAGTCTTAAATCTCGAAGTGACGAGATCTGTAATTAGATTTTCCCTCGCACAAAATTAAGTGCACTAATAGAAAAGTAATATCAAAATCTTAAAGAGACAAGTAATACTAAACAACCACGCGACCAAGCCCAGATGTCACGGAACAGACACTCTGGAGACTGCGAACAATCTGAAGATGTACACATGCCTCCAAATACATAACGAAAACAAACGCATTGAAAACATTGTAATGCGTGCAATAATTATCGCAGCTAATCCTTACCCATCTGCTAAAGTGGGCTTTAAACAAAACGTTTGTTTACACGAACGATAAGCTTCTGAAAAAATGCGCGAACTGCTGCACAATGTTGCTGCTCGACCAGGAGAACTGCAAAATGATGAGCTTTAAAAAATAAAATATTTCACAAAAACCGTCACAATAACAAAAACTTTCTCTGCAAAATGTTTCTGCAAGCCGCTTCAGCCTGGAAGTGGGCGAGGCAACGACAGACGCGGCACTTTGAAACCCAACAGATTGTCATACAGCTGCTGCACCACCTCCAGCCAACAACACCGTTACACTGCAAGAAGCGAAATGGCACAAAACAAGGAGAAATTAATCTTACAGGCTGCCTTTCTCCCTTAGCACAAATTAGACGAGATGATCCCCCCTCTCCCTCTCTATCGGGGCGAGAACAGTTTTCCACTCTTCACTGTTTGGCAATTCAACACACGGAATCTGATCTTTCAACTCGGGGGGCGGGAGGGATACAGGAAGGAGAAAATAAACACAATCCAGTCTGCACCGAGGCAAAATCTTTGAAAATATGTTTTTAAAGAAAAATCACCGATCTAAACGCAAAATGGCGCCGCGGCTGTTGGGACGGATCCCCAGCGGGTGGCGAGACCCCCGGCACGCTGGCTCTCGGGGCTGTGCTGCTCCGCCGGGTGCTGTCGTTACCTGCTCGGCGCCGCCGTGCCCCGGGCACCCACCCCTCTGCTGGTGCTGGAGCTGCCGCTGCCGCTGCCGGCGGTGATGGGGGAAGAGTACTGGAGCCGCCGCCGCCGCCGCTGATGCCGCCGGTAAACACCGCACCCCAGCGCCGCGCTTGAAATTTCCCTCGCGCTGACCTGACGCCGTTTCCACGGAGCGGGGGTGGGGGCGGGGCTAGAAATATTAGCATATCCCCGGGTCTTTGATTGGCAGGCCGCTCCCGGTGATTGGCAGGCCTCGCCCCCAATAGGTTGACAGATGATTGCCATGTCCCTCCTCCAATCGACTAACAAGCCCCGCTCCAGATAATAACTGTTAAAGAAGGAACTGCAGATGCTGGAGAATCGAGGGTTACACAAAAAGCTGGAGAAACTCAGCGGGTGCAGCAGCATCTAAGGAGCGAAGGAGATAGGCGACGTTTCGGGTCGAGACCCTTACAACAGATAGTCCTCCGCCAGTTTCGTCACCTCCAACGTGACCCCTCCACTCGCCACATCTTCCCATCTCCCCCCCTGTCTGCCTTCCGCAAAGACCGCTCCCTCCGCAACTCCCTCGTCAATTCTTCCCTTCCCTCCCGCTCCACTCCTTCCCCGGGCACTTTCCCTTGCAACCGCAAGAGATGCTACACTTGTCCCTTCACCTCCCCCATCCACTCCTTTCAGGGACCCAAGCAGTCATTCCAAGTCCGACAGAGGTTCACCTGCACCTCCTCCAACCTCATCTACTGCATCCGTTGCTCCAGATGCCCGCTGATCTACATCGGTGAGACCAAGCGGAGGCTGGGCGATCGTTTCGCCGAACACCTCCGCTCGGTCCGCAATAACCAACCCGACCTCCCGGTGGCTCAGCACTTCAACTCCCCCTCCCACTGCGTATCCAACCTCTCGGTCCTGGGCCTCCTCCACGGCCAGAGTGATCAACACCGCAAGTTGGAGGAACAGCACCTCATATTCCGCTTGGGGAGTCTGCATCCTCTGGGCTTAAACATTGAATTTTCTCAATTCTGTTAACCCAGACTGCCTCCCCCCCCACCCCTCCCTCAGCCCTCTGGCCCTGACATTCCTTCTCCATCTCCCCCTCCCCTCCCCAGTCGCACTAGCTTCTCATTTTCACACCACAAACAGCTTACAATGGCCTGCTTCCTTTGTCACCAATACTTTTTTGCATATCTTTCACTCATTGTTCCTTATCTCTCCACATCACTGTTTATATCTTTCGTTTCCCTGATCCCTGACCAGTCTGAAGAAGGGTCTCGACCCGAAACGTCGCCTATCTCCTTCGCTCCTTAGATGCTGCTGCACCCGCTGAGTTTCTCCAGCTTTTTGTGTAACCCTCCAGATAATAACGTTCCGCCTCCTATTGATTGTCAAGGCCCGTCTCCGGGTGATTGATAGACCCCGTATCCAATGGATAGACAGGTCCCGCCTCAAATTCAACATCGTGTCCCGCCTCCGCTTGATTGACTGATCCCGCATCCAATGGGAGGACACGTCCCGATTCGCCGCCCTCACTCATATCTGCATCTCCTTCCCCCCTTGCTCTTTGAGGCATTCCCTTCAGCCCTGTCGCACCCTGTTATTTACTAGATGGCTGGGTGCCCCTTGGCAAAAGCTGCATCGTCCCAAGGCTCCTGGCCCGATGATTATTGGCTCCCTTCTCACTGCCTTCATAGTCTGTTGAAGGGTCTCGAACCGTCACCTGTTCCTTCGCTCCATAGATGCTGCCTGACCCGCTGAGTTTCTCCAGCATTTTTATCTACCTTTTATAGACTATTATCAACGTTGCACCTTCTGATTGGCCCGTATCCCTGTCAATTGAAGAAAAACGGGTTTTTGCTACACATGGAGTCCATGGTGGGTATTTAGTGTTCAATCACAATGATACTTTATTAGCCAAATATGTTTTGCAACATGCAAGGAATTTCAATTGCCAAGTCAGTCATACAAATAAAAAGCAACGGAACACACAAAATACATTCTAACATAAACATCTACCACAGTGACTCCTCCAAATTCCTCACTTTGATGGAAGGTGAAAAAAGTTCAAATCTCTTCCCTTTGCTCTCCTGCAGTTGGGGGCCTCAAGCCCTCCGTTGACGGGACGATCTTGACTCCTGCAGCCAGCAGTGTTTGGGCCCTCCGTGTCGGGATGATCAGCTCCTACATCGGGGAGATGTTAGTTCTCCCGCGCCAGCGATCGAACTTCACGTCGAGAACGGTTGAGCCTCTGCGTCGTTGGAGCTCCCTACTTGCCTCTCCCAAGACTGCATGCCACGATGGTAAAGTTTGCAGGACGCGGTTGGAGCGATCCCAGGCAAGTGATCGGCTCTGATGTTAAGTCCAAACCCCGCAATGGAGCTCAAGATCAGTCCGAGGAGGCCTCCAGCTCCATCGATGGTTGGCCGGAGAACAACCAGAGATGCGATCCGGAAAATAATCGCATCTTCGGCAAGGTAAGAAACTGAAAAAAAGTTACCCCCGACCCCCACTTAACTGGAGAACATTTACACAGACATTTAACACAAATTTTAAAAAATTAAAAAGCCGAAAAAACAGACAGACTGTTGGCGGGGCTGCCAATTGTGTGGCGCACCTGGCGGATTGTGAAACTGTAACTGGCCAGACAGTGAACAATATATATCAATACACCAGGATGACATTAAAGAGGACAGTTTGTTGGGAGTCTGTAACCTGAAAGATTATTATTGTGGTTAGAAATCCAAAACCATGATATCTAAGAATTAAAACTATTTATTTAAACATTATAATGCCACAATTAATTTAGCTATTTAATCCCATTGCATTTTCACCCCAATTACAGCTGATCGTTTTGCATTATCTCGATGCTCAATTTATTTTAAGGTGTTTCGTTGTTTTTTACTTCTCGCTCTCGTAACATTTCTTCCTGATTTTTTTCCCCAAAAACATTATCTTTAGAGGGTTGGCTCCTTACCAATTGTGTTTACCAACGAGGAGAATTTAACCTGCAGAATAATCTGCACATAAAACTTTGTATTTACAAAGAAAATCTTGTTTAGCAACAGGCTAAAAAGGGATATCGTATAATTAAAATTGCACTGGGTACACCTATCACAGGTACTAAATTAGAAAGCGAATTTATTCGTAAATTCTCTATTTTACGTTTTAATTTGAATCAGTGTTAATAAATCCAAAATCATGACCACATTACAATCACCACAATTTAACCACTGAGCAGACAGTTAAACCTGATAGTAGACATGGCTGTTGATTTATGTTGACATTAGAGATACTATGTCCAGGGGCATCAGAGCAAAACTCCAGAAATTCTCAGAGGTCTTCCCTATAAAAAAAAACAAATGCAATTTTTTTTTTAAATGAACGTTAATTTGCCGAACTGATTTGTTTACGTTTCGTTGGTTCAAACCAGAATATAATCAGTACCCTAGAATATTAAAGCTGATTACACTAACAAGATTGAACCGCTGTATGCTGAACAGTTAACATGACAATTTCTGCGGTTCATTTATTAAATCAAAACAATTTTAAAAAGTAAATAAAATGGCAAGGGAATAAGACGTTAATCAGCGATCAAAAAACAAGATTCCGTTTCGTCCACATTCATCTCCAGCAAAGCAAATAATTTGGGAGCAGTGCAGTCGTGTTGCTTAAAGATTGGTTGGAATTTTGTCTGTAAACAAATTACACAAGAGATTATGATTTTCTCAAATCCCTTTGATAGTGTCTATTTGTCATCAGTTCTTCAGTCTAAGCAAATCCTATGCTATAAACCTGGCCACAATCCAGATTCTCAATTCAATATTTTGATTCCATTTGTCCTGTATGGGTCTCACAACACTCCTAACACATTTTAAGCCCATTTGGAACAAACACTGTACTTTTCTTTTAAACGCTATTTTTGAGAATTAAACAAAAAATCGACCCTGAGAAATAAATCAATTAAATTTTAAAACCTATCCTAACTGTACTTAAACATAGGTTCATTGCATACATAACTAAAATATTTAAATATATATAATCTTTTAACAGCTGAAAATATCACAAGATATTTGTAGTGATGGAGTACTGTTGAAATCTAATCACTGTTAGAATGTAAGCAAAGTGCATAGTACAATTTACACACAATAGGCCCCCAAAATTAAAAAGTGATTATGATCAGATCATTTTGCTGTTGTGATAACAGGGAAATAGTCATCCTTCACTGCCAAACAAAAAGCAGCTCTGGGACTTTCACTAATTTATGATTTCTCATGAAAACTCCAACGCAGGCTTTTATGATCTGAATCCAGTCTTTGATTAACTTGACAACACAGTTCACCTCCAAAGGTTCTTCAGAATCATCCAGCTGGGTGGAACATGTTTGACCCTTTCTCATTTAAACTGTCTCAGCAGCAATAGCTCTGTTCCCTAACCCACATTATTATCTCTGTTGTCTCTTCAGGACATGTCCATTTCCATCTACCATCAAAGATACCCCTCAGCAACATCATCAAAACAATGTCTGCATCCACTTCAGCATCTACAATAATGGTGCCAGTCCATCTCATCAACACCCTGCCTGGTCAGATTATTTGTCTAAGATTCACCAGTGGAACATTCTAATTAAACATTGGGATGACCAAGGGCTTTGCTTTCAAAAGCCATCATAGAAACATAGACATAGAAACATAGAAAATAGGTGCAGGAGTAGGCCATTCGGCCCTTCGAGGCTGCACTGCCATTCAATATGATCATGGCTGATCATCCAACTCAGTATCCTGCCTTCTCCCCATACCCCCTGATCCCTTTAGCCACAAGGGCCACATCTAACTCCCTCTTAAATATAGCCAATGAACTGCCTCAACTACCTTCTGTGGCAGAGAATTCCAGAGACTCACCACTCTCTGTGTGAAAAATGTTTTCGTCATCTTGGTCCTAAAGGAATTCCCCCTTATCCTTAGACTGTGACCCCTTGTTCTGGACCTCCCCAACATCGGGAACAATCTTCCTGCATCTAGCCTATCCAACCCCTTAAGAATTTTGTAAGTTTCTATAAGATCCCCCCTCAGTCCTAAATTCTAGCAAGTACAAGCCAAGTCTATCCAGTCTTTCCTCATATGAAAGTCCTGACATTCCAGGAATCAGTCTGGTGAACCTTCTCTGTACCCCCTCTATGGCAAGAATGTATTTTCTCACATTTGGAGACCAAAACTGTACGCAATACTCCAGGTGTGGTCTCACCAAAACCCTGTACAACTGCAGTAGAACCTCCCTGCTCCTATACTCAAATCCTTTCGCTGTGAATGCTAACATACCATTTGCTTTCTTCACTGCCTGCTGCACCTGCATGCCTACTTTCAATGATTGGTGTACCATGACACCCAGGTCTCATTGCATCTCCCCTTTTCCTAATTTGCCACCATTAAGATAATAGTCTACCCTCCTGTATTTGCCACCAAAGTGGATAACCTCACATTTATCCACATTATACCGCATCTGCCATGCATTTGCCCACTCACCCAGCCTATCCAAGTCACCTTGCAGCCTCCTAGCATCCTCCTCACACCTAACACTACCCCCCCAGCTTAGTGTAATTTGGAGATGTTGCATTCAATTCCCTCGTCCAAATCATTAATATATATTGTAAATAGCTGGGGTCCCAGCACTGAGCCTTGCGGCACCCCACTAGCCACTGCCTGCCATTCTGAAAAGGACCCATTTACCCCTACCCTTTGCTTCCTGTCCGCCAGCCAGTTCTCTATCCACATCAATACTGAACCCCCAATTCCGTGTGCTTTAAGTTTGTGTACTAATCTCTTATGTGGGACCTTGTCGAAAGCCTTCTGAAAGTCTAGATATAACACATCCACTGGTTCTCCCTTATCAACTCTGCTAGTTACATCCTCGAAAAATTCTATAAGATTCGTCAGACATGATATATCTTTCGTAAATCGATGCTGACTTTGTCTAATGATTTCACCATTTTCCAAATGTACTGCTATCCCATCTTTAATAACTGACTCTAGCAGTTTCCCCACTACCGATGTTAGACTAACTGGTCTGTAATTCCCCGTTTTCTCTCTCCCTCCTTTTTTAAAAAGTGGGATTACATTAGCTACCTTCCAATCCTCAGGAACTACTCCAGAATCTAAGGAGTTTTGAAAAATGATCACTAATGCATCCACTATTTCTGTCTTCCTTGATTACTCTGGGTTGCAGACTATCTGGCCCTGGGGATTTATCGGCCTTTAATCCATTCAATTTACCCAACACCACTTCTCGGCTTACCTGGATTTCACTCAGTTCTTCCACCTTATTTGACCGCCAGTCCCCTGCTGTTTCCAGCAGATTATTTATGTCTTCCTTAGTGAAGACAGAAACAAAGTAGTTATTCAATTGGTCTGCCATGTCCTTGTTCCCCATGATCAATTCACCTGTTTCTGACTGCAAGGGACCTACATTTGTTTTAACTAATCTCTTTCTCTTCACATATCTATAAAAACTTTTGCAGTCAGATTTTATGTTCCCTGCCAGTTTTCTTTCATAATCTATTTTCCCTTTCCTAATTAAGCCCTTTGTCCACCTCTGCTGAACTCTGAATTTCTGCCAGTCCTCTGGTAGGCTGCATTTTCTGGCTAATTTGTATGCTTCATCTTTTGTTTTTCTACTATCCCTGATTTCCCTTGTTATCCATGGTTGCACTACCTGCCCATATTTATTCCTTTGCCAAACTGTTATGAACAATTGTTGTAGTTCATCCATGCAGTCTTTAAATACCTTCCATTGCACATCCACTGTCAACCCTTTAACAATCACTTGCCAGTCTATCTTGGCCAATTCACTTCTCATACCTTCAAAGTTACCTTTGTTTAAGTTCAGAACCTTTGTTTCTGACTTAATTATGTCACTCTCCATCCTAATGAAGAACTCAACCATATTATGGTCACTCTTGCCCAAGGGGCCCCGCACAACAAGACTGCTAACTAACCCTTCCTCATTACTCAATACCCAGTCTAGAATAGCCTGCTCTCTCGTTGGTTCCTCTACATGTTGGTTTAGATAACTATCCCGCATACATTCCAAGAAATCCTCTTCCTCAGCACCCCTGCCAATTTGATTCGCCCAATCTATATGTAGATTGAAGTCACCCATTATAACTGTTTTACCCTTGTTGCACGCATTTCTAATTTCCTGTTTGATGCCATCCCCAACTCCACTACTACTGTTAGGTGGCCTGTACACAACTCCCACTAACGTTTTCTGTCACTTAGTTTCACAGCTCTACCTATATAGATTCCACATCCTCCAAGCTAATGTCCTTCCTTTTTATTGCATTAATCTCCTCTCTCACCAGCAACGCTACCCCACCTCCCTTTCCTTTCTGTCTATCCCTCTATGGCACAGGAAGTAATCCTGAGATTGTTATGTTTGTGGTTCTTTTCCTTAACTCTCTTCCTAACCCCCTAAATTCTCCTTTCATAGGCACCATTCCTAGCACTTTATTTTCCTTGGTATTGATCTGAAACTGAGCCAAAGTGTCTCATTTATACTTGGTGGGACGATGGTGGAGAGAGTTAGCAGTTTCAAATTCCTGGAGTTCACATCTCAGATGATCTAACCTCACAGATAGATGTAATTATGCCTCTATATTCTTAGAAGATTAAAGAGTTGTGGCGATAGGTAAATTGAGGCAGATCCAGGACCATACTCCAATTTCGTCCAAATTCCATCTTTTGAACGGCCCTTTAATATTTCTGAGATTGTGCCACCTGGATTTCCAACATAACTGCTACTGCATTTTGGAAGCCAAACCGTGTAGTTATGCTATAAATTAGACAGTTGAGTTGAAAGGAAAAAAATTAAATCAATGATATTCATCCAGAGTTCCCTTCTGAAGTTGCATTCTGTGTGCTAATTATGTCCCACAGGAGCCATTTCTATACTTATAAAACTCTGATCTTGGATGTATATTTATTTGTTCGTGTGTAATCACATCTTCCCGAAAAAACGACACGGTAAGGATAACATTTTTACATATTCTGATAGACATTTTTCCCGTGGATTCCAAAATCGCCTTATCTGAACATTTCATACTTTATTTCTCGAGTTATTACTAAAAATGTTAAAAAATCTGACAAAAAACGTTGAATTTAAAAACAACTGTCTTTCGCAGTGCCGTCTTCTTCACACTGCAAGTGACGTCACCCCCCCCCCGGTTATTCAAAAGACGCAGAAAAAACGAGGAAGTTGGGCCCTGTACTCGCCCCGGGTTGGCGCATGGTTGAGAGGTTGCTGCCGCAGGCCGAGCCCAGCGACTAGACCTGGAAGTGGACTTGGACAGAAGCAGAGCCTGGAGTGAGGGAGTATTGCGTTCAGGAACCAGCCCTCCCCTGTGACGCCGCGCCCCCCCCCCACCCATCAAACTCTACCCCCGCTCCCTCTATGCCCCCTCCCGCTCCCTCTCTGCCCCCCAGCTTCGCCTCCCCACTCCCCCTCTGCTTCCCCTCTGCCCGGCCCCCCTCCCCTCTGCCCGGCCCCCCTCCCCTCTGCCCGGCCCCTCTGCCCGGCCCCCCTCCCCTCTGCCCGGCCCCCCTCCCCTCTGCCCGGCCCCCCTCCTCTCTGCCCGGCCCCCCTCCCCTCTGCCTGGCCCCCCTCCTCTGGCCCCCCTCCTCTGGCCCCCCCCCCTCTGCCCCCCCCTTCTCTAGCCACACCTGCGATTGGGGGCTATGCGTGAGTGGATAAGGCGGGGGATGGGGTAAAAGGAGCGAATTAATAATATTAATATAATATCAATGGGGTGGTTAGTGTGTGTGTGGGGTGGTTAGAGTGTGTGTGTGGGTGGGGGGGGGTGGTTAGTATGTGTGTGACGCCGAGGCCCCCCCCCCTGCAACCTGAGAGGACAGGATCCAACGGGTCCCCTTTGATCTAGCATCATTTTAAAAAGGCTAAAACCAGCTAAAGATCTAAAATTTTGTAAAAGCACATTATTGCAGATTATACTATAGAAATGTCACGGATGCCTGCAAATAAAATAGAATTATATAGACATCTGTTTAGACAGTTCCAACAACTGAGCCTAATGAAAATGTTCTACCTTCCCTGAAGGCATAGAATCTGAAAATATCAGAAATAAATTTCTGCTGGGATCATGACCAGCATAACCAAGATTTTACTTTAAATATCTACAGTAGTAAGATATTTCCTTTGTTTTAGCAAATTCTGGAAATTAAATCATGTTCACAACAAATTGCTAAGGAGAACTCAAGAGGAGATGAAGATCATAAAAGAAGAGAAAATTATCACAAACCATTGCATTTAAGGATGCATGAAAACGGGCAGCATCAACCGTTCAAAAGTGGCAAAACCACCACATAACAAAGGATGCTTAAGAGTATATGAACAGAGGAGATTATTGAGCTTTCATGAGATCATAATTGATGGGAGCAGAATTAAGCCATTTGGCCGAACAAGTCTACTCCACCATTCAATCATGGCTGATCTATCATTCTATCCTAACCCCATTTTTGCTGTACTCTGTCTCTTTTTTGTTTGTGATTCAGAGCACCATGGTGGCGTCAGAGGTAATGTGGAGGAGCTGTTGTCATCTATCCTCACTGACTGAGTTCTTTGGGTCGAGGATCAAAACAAGAATTTTAACATTATCAGAAAAGTACAATTTGTGATGAGTCGGGAAAGATAATGTGATTATATTTTCTTCACAACCACTTAAGCTTAATGATTAAAATCTATGATAATAATTAAAGTGTATAATTTAATTAAATGCCATGGTGAGAGATCATTCTATGTGTGTGACGGGACAGGACGGTGTGGAGGCAGCTTCACTCTAGGTGTATGAAGGGTCGGGACATTGGGGAGGAGCTTCACTCTGTTTGTGAGATTTCACACAGTTAGCAATCAAAAAGAAGATACATGTTTCATTTTATGGACATAGTACCAAAGCTCCCAAGATTAGAAACACCCAGCACTACATTCCTGAGTTCAGCCACAGCTGCATGCTAACAAGAGTTCATCTGACATTGAGCACAGGCACTGCTGAGATCAAAGAACACACAGCATAATTATGCTGGACTTCAGGCAACAAAATGCAAATACCCACAAGGTCTGCAACACATAGTGCTATCACTGCAGCATGCAGACATAAACCCTGCCAGTACTGGTGAGTGTAGATAAGGCACAGGATTAGCTCTGGTGACTGCAGACAAAATACAACCTTGAAATTGCTTTAACTATTCCAAAGGCGTGCAAAATTCTTAACCTTGTTTTGTGTACTTCATTTTGGCATTCCTCTGCAGCATTGATGGTCATAAAGTTAAAATACTGTAGTCTAGAAATTGGTTTAATATGTCTTAGTGATGTTAAATTCGAATATCACTGCACCTTAATTGGTACACATGATATTAAAGACCTTTGAAACAATGTTGTGATCACCCATAGATATTTCTTCAAGGCTAAATAACTATTGCAATCTTCAGGTGTGAGATTCCCAGTAAAATGTTGTTGGACATCATTGCACAACTTCAGGTTGTGCAGTTTTCTGCATGCACTCCAATATTGTTCTATTGCAATACCTCAGTTTCTAGCATCTACATTTGCTGCTGCAACTTCTGCAGTCAGCCTTTAAAGGGATACATGCACTGCTTTTGTGCTGCATGACTCTATGTATGACTTTCAGTTTTTGTGCTGTATGATCGGCATGTTCCTGTGGATGAACAATAAGGTCAGAAAGATCAGGGAACTTGGAATGCAAAGAATACTGTAAATTTAGTCAAAAAGAATATGGAAGCTTGAGTGAGATTAGGGAGCTGAAATGTAGGAATATAACGGAATAAGGAAATAACTTAAACGAGGAATTAGGGGGGCTGCCATGGTCTATAGAATGTTCGTGGGAAGTAGGATTGAGGAGATCCCAAGATACTCTCTACATTTTAGGACCAAGAGGATAGCAAGTGAAAGGGCAGGCAGGCTCAAGTCCAAAATAGGGATTTATGCATGGAGCCAGAGGATTTGAACAAGATCCTAAATGTGTACTTTGCATCAATATTCACCAAGGAGAAGAACATGATGCTGATAAGTATTAAGAACAAGAGTTGGGGCCCTCAAAGAGCATTAAGGTGGAAATGTAAATTCCTAACTGTTGTAGGTTTAAGGTGAGAGGTGGAAAGTTTGCCGGAGAGTGGCAACCACAGCATGCTGGAGAAGGTATGTATACACACCTTTTGACCTTTCAAAGCTGAAATCTGCAGGCAAAACTACGGCACAAAAGGGGGTTAATTGAAAAACAGATCTTGCAAATTGAGTGAACCCGGCCCCCCACATTACATGCACCGCACATAGAGGCTTCGTGCTTGAAAACCTAGTTTCCAGGAAGGCTTTTGGAAAGACTGAAGAGTCTGGCATGTGATCCCTCAACCCCCACATGATCATCCTTCTGACCACGATAGAAGACTTAAGGGCCTGTCCCTAAGGTGACCTTTTTTAATTTATTTTAAAAAAAATTTTAATTAGAAGTAAATACGTAATAAAAAGCATTTTGTTTGTTGTAGTCATACATTATCAATATTATTTATATTAACAATTGTATAGTAATTGTACTTCTATATATTTTTTCCAATTTTTATAAAGATAGAAATTAATAGAGAGAAGACAAAAAAGAGGGAAAAAAGTTGAAGAAGAATGTTCAATAGATTATGCATCGTTGGAGATATATCCATGTTTTATGAAATGTAATTCTTCATCTATTCTTTGATTCAGTTTTCAGTCGGGTTCTCGTGCCGACTAAGGTGACTTTTTAGGCGAGTGCAGGAGACTGCGCTCGCCACATGATCGCCACATGTTCGCTGGTGGTCTCTGGTGAATCTCATTCATGGGCACGAGGAGTTCTCGCATTCTGGGAACTAGTCGCGGCCTCAGCATGGTCGTCGCATATTTTTCAACGTTGAAAAATTGGTCGCCAGGGAGAAAATCAATAATCCTGTAGTCGTAAGGGTCTCGACCCGAAACGTCGCCTATCTCCTTCGCTCCTTAGATGCTGCTGCACCCGCTGAGTTTCTCCAGCTTTTTGTGTAACCCTCGATTCTCCAGCATCTGCAGTTCCTTCTTTAACAACATCCTGTAGTCGTAGGTGCAGTTGTAGTGAGGTCGTCATGTAGTTATGGGTAGTCGAGGTAGTCATAGGTAGTTTTAGTTAATCGCCTTTGCTGACCGGGCATTTTCATTGGCTCATTGGGGGAAAAAAACATAAGCACGAGTTTTCAGAACTAAGGATAACCAACCGGTAATGTTAAATGCCCGCCAAACTTCACAGCTGTGTATCACTGGCTTATTTAAAGTTGTCAGGCTTCTTAAAAGTGTCTACACTCCTTCTCCTCCCCTTCTCCCCTCCCTCCCCCTATTTTAAAGAACTTACCGTACACTGTGCTAGCCGTCTTAATCTTCCTGTTCATCACAGTGTGTGGCTGTCTCACCTTGGCTTTGTACCGTGTGAATTTCAGACGGTACTCCCCCGCTTTCCCTGACCCCCGCCTTTGCGACGTGTTTGTGGGTGTGTGTGTGGGTGTTCCATAACAGTTCCCGGTTTTTCAGGTGACTGCTGGGACCTAGACAGTCGCCGGCAGTCCGCTGAAAAATCGCCTAAGTGCGACAGGCCCTTAAGGAGTAAACTTGCTGTGTCAGAGAGATGTGAAGGACTGTGTACTCTGCTTCATAGAGACACGGCTTACCCCAATATTTTCAGCCCAAGGCATTTTCTATCCACCGCATGGATGACGGTGGTATCAGGAATGGGAATACCTGCTTCATGATTAACTTTTCATGGTACTCCAATGTTGCAGTCTTGTCACAGTCCTGATCTCCACACCTGGAACATTTGGTGCTGTTACAAGGGAACAGGTTCAAGGATCTGATTAGTAGAACAGGGAAAGGCTCACCATCCGTATAGTTACAAATCAGATTTATTGGCAAGAGAGAACAAAAACAACACTTGTCTCGGTATGCACGGGGCCCGTTTTACAGCAGCACAGCACCTCTCTCTCTCTGCTGATCCAATGGTCAGTCCCCAGTGCCCAGAGGGCAGCAGCTCGTTGCGGGGGTGCTTGGCCTGCACCAGCGCCATCTCGTTTGCTATTTATTTTTATCAAACATTTTCTATTCAGTTTGTCAGATCCTGGTGACTACACCAATTGTTACAAAGGGAGCAAATTCAATGACAGAGGCCCAGGAGCCGTTGGTGAGCGGTAAGCTTAAAAACGCGAGCGCGGGCTTTGTTTTTACAGAAGCCCAGGAGCCGTTGGTGAGGGAGGAGTGACTGAAATCCGTAACATTCTAAATCCGTAACGTTCTATTCAATTAACTGGGCTTTAGGAAGTCGCTGATTGGTGGACTTGAGTACGCAGCTGATTGGCAGTCAGATTCCAGCAGTATGTGGTGTACTGTACTTTGTTTTTTGTATTGTATATTGCATTTTTGTGTTGTATCTAGGGTAAGGGAAGTATGAGTGCCAGGGCAGCTTACTGTTCTGGATGTCAGATGTGGGAGGTCATGGAGTCGGGTAGCCCTCCAGACGTCCATATCTGCGCCAGGTGTGTCAAGATGGGGCTCTTAAAGGAGTGTGTTAGGAACCTGGAGCAGCAGCTCGATTACCTCCGTCTGGTCAGGGAGAGTGAGGAGGTCATAGAGAAGAGTTACAGGGAGGTAGTCTCTCCAAAACCACAGGAGGCAGACACGTGGGTCATGGTTAAGAGAGGCAAGGGGCAGAGGTGGGCGCTAGAGAGTACACCAGTGGCTGTACACCTTGGAAATAAGTACTCCTGTTTGAGTGCTGTTCGGGGGGACAGCCTACCTGGGGGTAGCAACAGTGACCTGGCCTGCGGTACAGACACCAGCCCTGTTGCTCAGAAAGGTAAGGAAAAGAAGAGGAAGGCATTAGTAATAGGGGACTCAGATTGGCGGTCAGATTGGCGATTGTGTGGACGCAGTCCGGAGACCCGGATGGTAGTTTGCCTCTCTGGTGCCAGGGTCCGGGATGTGTCTGAACGTGTCCAAGATATCCTGAAAAGGGAGGGAGAGGAGCCTGAGGTCATGGTACATATTGGTACCAATGACATAGGTAAAAAAAGAGAAGAGATCCTGAAAGGAGAATTTGGGGAGTTAGGAAGAGAGTTAAGCAAAAGAACCGCAAACATAACAATCTCAGGATTACTTCCTGTGCCACGCGACAGTGAGAGTAGGAATGAAGCAAGGTGGAGGATAAATGCCTGGCTGAAGGACTGGTGCAGAGTGCGGGGATTCAAGTTTCTGGATCAATGGAACCTCTTTTGGGGAAGGAGTGACCTGTATAAAAAGGACGGGTTGCACTTGAACCCGAGGTGGGACAGTATCCTGGTAGGAAAATTTGCAAAGGCTACTGGGGGGACTTTAAATTAGAATGGTTGGGAGGGGGGACTCAAATAGAGAAAGCCAGTAGACAGGGTCTGAGGCAGGAGGCAGAGAAGGGAAGCACTCAGACCCAACATGTTGGGGGGAAATAAGAAAAAAATAATACACAGAATAAGAGGTGGTGGTTTTCCATGGCAAAAATCAAAATGGACCACTTGTCAACATAATTGTATAAGGAGTAAGAGTGTTGTAAAAACAAGCCTGAAGGCTTTGTGTCTCAATGCAAGGAGCATTCGTAATAAGGTGGACGAGTTGAATGTGCAGATAGCTATTAATGACTATGCTATAGTTGGGATCACGGAGACATGGCTCCAGGGGGACCAAGGCTGGGAACTGAACATCCAGGGATATTCAATATTCAGGAGGGATAGACAGAAAGGAAAGGGAGGTGGGGTAGCGTTGCTGGTGAGAGAGGAGATTAATGCAATAGAAAGGAAGGACATTAGCTTGGAGGATGTGGAATCGATATGGGTAGAGCTGCGAAACTAAGGGGCAGAAAACGCTAGTGGGAGTTGTGTACAGGCCACCTAACAGTAGTAGTGGAGTTGGGGATGGCATCAAACAGGAAATTAAAAATGCGTGCACAAGGGTAAAACAGTTATAATGGGTGACTTCAATCTACATATAGATTGGGCGAATCAAATGGGCAGGGGTGCTGAGGAAGAGGATTTCTTGGAATGTATGCAGGGTAGTTTTCTAAACCAACATGTAGAGGAACCAACGAGAGAGCAGGCTATTCTAGACTGGGTATTGAGTAATGAGGAAGGGTAAGTTAGCAGTCTTGTTGTGCGGGGCTCCTTGCGCAAGAGTGACCATAATATGGTTGAGTTCTTCAATAGGATGGACAGTGACATAATTAAGTCAGAAACAAAGGTTCTGAACTTAAACAAAGGTAACTTTGAAGGTATGAGAAGTGAATTGGCCAAGATAGACTGGCAAGTGATTCTTAAAGGGTTGACAGTGGATGTGCAATGGAAGGTATTTAAAGACTGCATGGATGAACTACAACAATTGTTCATCCCAGTTTGGCAAAGGAATAAATCAGGGCAGGTAGTGCATCCATGGATAACAAGGGAAATCAGGGATAGTAGAAAAACAAAAGATGAAGCATACAAATTAGCCAGAAAATGCAGCCTACCAGAGGACTGGCAGAAATTCAGAGTTCCGCAGAGGAGGACAAAGGGCTTAATTAGGAAAGGGAAAATAGATTATGAAAGAAAACTAGCAAGGAACATAAAAACTGACTGCAAAAGTTTTTATAGATATGTGAAGAGAAAGAGATTAGTTAAAACAATGTAGGTCCCTTGCAGTCAGAAACAGGTGAATTGATCATGGGGAACAAGGACATGGCAGACCAATTGAATAACTACTTTGTTTCTGTCTTCACTAAGGAAGACATAAATAATCTGCTGGAAACAGCAGGGGACTGGCGGTCAAATAAGGTGGAAGAACTGAGTGAAATCCAGGTAAGCCGAGAAGTGGTGTTGGGTAAATTGAATGGATTAAAGGCCGATAAATCCCCAGGGCCAGATAGTCTGCATCCCAGAGTACTCAAGGAAGTAGCCACAGAAATAGTGGATGCATTAGTGATCATTTTTCAAAACTCCTTAGATTCTGGAGTAGTTCCTGAGGATTGGAAGGTAGCTAATGTAATCCCACTTTTTAATTGTAATCCCTCTTGAAGTCCCGGGTCGTTTTCAGAATGGCAGGCAGTGGCTAGTGGGGTGCTGCAAGACTCAGTGCTGGGACCCCAGCTATTTACAATATATATTAATGATTTGGACGAGGGAATTGAATGCAACATCTCCAAATTGCGGATGACACTAAGCTGGGGGGGTAGTGTTAGGTGTGAGGAGGATGCTAGGAGGCTGCAAGGTGACTTGGATAGGCTGGGTGAGTGGGCAAATGCATGGCAGATGCGGTATAATGTGGATAAATGTGAGGTTATCCACTTTGGTGGCAAATACAGGAGGGTAAACTATTATCTTAATGGTGGCAAATTAGGAAAAGGGGAAATGCAATGAGACCTGGGTGTCATGGTACACCAGTCATTGAAAGGAGGCATGCAGGTGCAGCAGGCAGTGAAGAAAGCAAATGGTATGTTAGCATTCATAGCGAAAGGATTTGAGTATAGGAGCAGGGAGGTTCTACTGCAGTTGTACAGGGTTTTGGTGAGACCACACCTGGAGTATTGCGTACAGTTTTGGTCTCCAAATGTGAGAAAATACATTCTTGCCAAAGAGGGGGTACAGAGAAGGTTCACCAGACTGATTCCTGGAATGTCAGGACTTTCATATGAGGAAAGACTGGATAGACATGGCTTGTACTCGCTAGAATTTAGAAGACTGAGGGGGGATCTTATAGAAACTTACAAAATTCTTAAGGGGTTGGATAGGCTAGATGCAGGAAGATTGTTCCCGATGTTGGGGAGGTCCAGAACAAGGGGTCACAGTCTAAGGATAAGGGGGAATTCCTTTATTGGTGGTTAAGTGTCAACCGTTCTATCAACCAAGTTAGTCTACATCCTATGTCAGGCAAATGTCAATCTGGCATAAGAAGAATTGAGCGCCACAGTCATCAAGAATGAAATGGCATATCCCAATCCCTCCCCAGCATTGCTGGGGACTTTGATCAGGCCAGTTTGAAATAGTCTTTGCCTAACTACCATCAGCACGTTACCTTCAATATCAGAGAACCAAACCAAACACATTCAATCACTGCTATATCACTATCAGGAACGCCAACCGCTCCATCCCTTGCCTGCATTTTGTTAAATCTGACCTAGCTGTGCTTCAATTCCATGGACATGAATGAATATGCCACAGTCGTCAGTGACTTCATAAAGAAATGCACGGGTGAGTTTGTACCTATGATCATATTCTAAATCTTCCCCAATCAGATGCCTCAGGTGTTCATTATCTGCTTAAGGTTAAATCTGTGGCATTTTGGACTCTCAATCCAGAGTGACGCAAGAAGTTCAGACATGACCTTCAGAAGGCCATTGCGAGCATGAAACGATGATAATCGACCAAGCTGGAGTCAGAGAGGATGCGCATCTCTGCAACAGTGCAAAACCTGGAAGCATCAGAGGCAATAATGCATCACTTCCAAATGAGCTCAATATATTTTATGCACGTTTTGACAGGGAGAACAACAGATTTACACAAGCCCTTATAGCTCCCGACAGCCCTGTGATCTCACTCTCTGAGACCAACATCAGAGCATTCACCCGCAGCATGGATTCTCCCTTATGGCTCAGATAAAATCCCTGGCCAAGAGCTAAAGACCTGTGCAGACTGCAGACCAATTGGTGGAGTATTCAAGGACAACCTTAACCTCTCCCTTCTGCAGTCTGAGGTATTTACCTCCTTGAGTTGTTTGGTCATTTGCTAATGAGTATCCAGCCAAACCCTTATTACAGCTGTGAGAGTGACTCATACAGTTTGGAGAGCAGAGAAAGCAATGCCCTCCTGCAAATTTGTCTATCAATAATTGGAGTATTTGGGCATTCAAAAGAGTCAGCCCTCAACACTATTTTTGAGTAAAGAAAGACACAAGGTGATGGAGTAACTGAGCGGGCCATGCAGCATCTCTGGAAGGCATGAATAGTTGATGTTTTGGGTCAGGAAGAAGGGTCCTATTCATTTTCTCCTTAGATTCTGTCTGACCAGATGAGTCACTTCAGCACTTTGTGTCTTTTTTTTGTAAACCAACATATGCCATCCTTTGTGATATTATTTTTGAGCATCTGGATTCCCTGTCCTCAGAAACCTTTGAACCATCCATATGAATTATCCTGAACCAGCAAAGGTGTTGGAACATTCAGAGGGTTTTTTCAGCTACATTGCGAATGTGTAATTCATTGGAACCTTTTGTCATACTCAATATATCAAAGTAAACAATATAATTGTTGCAATTGAAATCATATTGAATCACCTGCTGTTAGCTTTGATCTTAAGATTATAAAAAGTTAATGAATTTTGAGATTTGAGATCCTACTGAGGATCTTCAAAAAAATGTCTTTGCTTCTAGATGAATAAAGACTTTTACATCAACCAGCTTCAGCCATCGAGTGGCTTAGTTCATAAGTTACAACAAGCTCATTGTTTTCAATTGGTACTCTGAATCTGTAGTTTGCCTACGATGCATTTTGTTACACACTTCACAGCATGAACTTCCTTGTTGAACTTCTGATATTTCTGGCAAGGCTTTGGATATCACTTCAGCTGCACATGTTTGCTTGCACATTTCCAGAACTAACTCTTTCCTGCTGTGGCCATTCCCTCAGGGTGCATTCCTGGATTCCACAAATATTCCAATCTGCAAATCTGGAATTTCCATCTTATACACCGTCAAGAAAGTATCCAATATTTCTCCCTGTGGTTGCATGCAAATAACCAGCATAGAGTCTGCTTTATTTCTAGCTGGTATTACATATTCCAGGGTCTGATTTAGAACAATTTGCTTTCTTTGCGACTAAAGAGATATAATAATATCTGCTAGGATTTGTATACCATAGAGTGTTGAACAAATGGTGTGAGAATTTTTTTCAAATCTCTCCATTCTTTAGATATGTTACTTGCTCGAAAAAACAGGCAGCTTTGGTCTGTTAATTTATTCTGTTATGTACTATTTCAATGATCTCACCAAGATGACCATCTCTTGGATCAGAAAAGGTTGCTGGGAAAGCCCAGCAGGTCAGGCAGCATCTGTTTCCACACCGTATCTCTAAAAGATATTCTTTCAACTTAATTTACAATTTATGGCAACAGTGAAGGAGGCCAAAAACAGAGAGTTTTGTGTGGGATGAATTAAAATGCAGACAACTGAAGCGGTACAGAGATATTCTGCAACCAAACTGCTTGGTTTCCCCAATATGAAAGTAACCACATCATGAAGTATATTAGAACAGATGAAGTAGAAGTACATTTCTGAGGTGCTTGGGGTATATGGTGTGGGAAGGGAAGAGGAAATTATTGATTGTTAAATTGACAGTGGCCTGGGAAGTTTCCATGAAAAGGCAAATGAAAGTGGAGACAAAGGAACATCTACGTGGGAACAGTTACTTGAGGATGTTGAAGGAGGGGTAGACATTATTGAGTAACGGCTTTGCATTGCACTACTTGACCAGTGATAACCTGTACACTAGTTCCATCCTACACACTAGGGACAATTTACAGAAGCCAATTAAACTACAAACCTGCAAATCTTTGGAATGTGGGCGGAAATCGGAGCACCCAGAGGAAACCCACGTGGTCACTGGGAGATTGTACAAACTCCGAACAGTCTAAATCGGGTTAGGGTTAGGGTTAGTTGTAAGGCAGCAACTCCAGCTCTACGCCACTGTGCCACCCTAAATATCTTCCAAATAAATTATATTCCAAATATGCCAAAAATCACAGTGATACAGAGAAACGTTTTTTCTCTTTTTTTTTCTTTTCTTTTTTAAAATATATTTTTGTTAGAAGTACAGTAATGTAGTACCTAAGTACCTGATACATACACGTGGAAACATTTTTTCTAAAATCAATATACAGCACAGACAGGAAGTGGTCAAGATGAGACTTAATTATATAGATAATATTTCCATATTTTATATTCTTGGTGTTTGTAATACTTGAGATACTTAAATATTATCCTTTATCTATTATCCTTTGTATTAGCTTTGCCCTGCATGTTTGGATTTAGCTTAGCTCTGCATGTTTGGATTTAGCTTTGCTCTGCATGTTTGGATTAGCTTGTTTATGTTGAGATCAGACATTTATGCAAGACATTTGTGCTCGCCTTTGTGTGTTTTGTTTATATATATTGGGGGGGAAGGCGTTTGGGTTCTCCGCTCTAAGCTAGCTCAACACATAGCGTAAATCAGTTGTGACAGTTATATGACCTTTGTAACTTTGTAATACCCCTAGCTGAGATGACTAAGCGAGATAAAGGAGGCCTAAGATAGGAAAATAAACATTGGGTTCTGCTAGCTTAACACTTAGCGTAAATCAGTTGTGGCAATTATATGACCTTTGTAATTCTGTATCAAGCCCTAGTTAGGAGAAATAAGGGGCCCAAGAAGGGGGTGTCATGTGATTTAAATAAGGGTGGATTACGGAATGGAAAATTACTGGGGAAGGAGGAGAAAAGTAAATGCAAGGAATTGGTTAGTGCTAAGGGAACGTTTGCAAGTGATTGGTTATCGACAAGGGAATGTCTGCAAGTGATTGGGTATGGAAATGTGCCGGGGGTGGGACATACAGAGTTAAACATGCCATAAGAAGGTGCAGCTCTTGGTTAGGAATGAACTCTCAAGTGATTTACTCTTAGAGTGTTCCAGCCTCGATTTGCAAATAAAGGTTTGAACTTCTAGAAGAAATCTCTGCGTCGCCTGAGTTAATTTTGACTATCGGCAACCACAACAAAATTGGCGCTGAGAGCAGGGTCAGAAAGAGGTTGTTCAATAAAGACAAACGGTTCAGGGCGCTTTCCAGTCGCTCAGGGGCTCCCGGTGACAACAGGACAAGGGTGACCACCCACAAAAAGATAGGCAGTTTTCCACTTCATTTGGACTAATAACCTGTTGAAAACGGGAAGCCACTGGGGACACAGAAGCGTCTAGGCACTCAGAGGGCCTCTCCGACCCAAAGAATCTCACTAAATTATTTTAAGAGGAGACCTGGAGGATTACTCGGGAAGACTGCACAGTAGGGTAAGTAGAAAATAATTAATATGAGAAAGCAGATTCTGTGAGATAAGAATATGACCTTGTGGCTACCGCCCTGAGAAGAGAAAGGGGTCTGAACAGAAAAGGCATCTTGTGGCTACCTTGCTTAAGAAGAGCAAGGGGTCTGAACAGGCAGGATAATAATGAGACCTTGTAGATACCGACCTGAGAAGAGAAAGGGGACTGAATGGACAAGTCCATCTGTGGCTACCGCTGTAGATAAATAGGGGTCTGTACGGACAGAACAGGTAAAGTCACGGAGAATGGGGACTAATTAGGTAACATAAAATTGCAAATTGTTAAGGGCCAAGACAGAAAGAAAGCGCTGATAAAAATAGTTCAGGAAACAAGCAATTAGTAGTTAAGATCAAACCCAGTACTGGTAATTTCTCTGGAGACACCTTGTCTGACATGACAACCCTGTTTATAGCAGAGGGGAGATGAAGAAGCAAATTCGGTAGGGAATGAGGAACAAAGTTGGGAATAGTGTGGACTACCTCCCCCATATAAGATCCCATAGAGGGGAGACTTCCGGTGGCGCTATGGAGTAGGAGGAACTAGCGCCGTCCAGCTCCGCAAAAATTGTATTAAAAATGGGAAAAAACGGGGTTATTTATAGCTACTCACCAGAGAGGAACGTTTGTGAAAGGCACCGGCAGCCAGATAAGGTCCGTGACGTCATCAGGCGCGCAACTTTTACAGCGCTAATGTCGATGAAAAGAACCCCCCCCTCCTAAAGAGAAAAAAACAGTGCCGAAGAAAGAGGTAGGCCCAGCTGAAGCCTCGACCTCGAGTTTGACTGGCTCTCTGGAGGATATCCCAAAGAAGAAATCAGAAATGGAGGATCTGAAAACTACCATTATGGGTGAGCTTAAAAAAATGAAAAAAGAATATAAAGAAGAATTTAAGTTGCTCAGAGCTGATATTGAAGTATTTAAAGAGCAAGTTAAAGAGGAGTTGAAAAAAGAGGTTGTAACCACAGTAAAAATTATGATGGATGAATGGAAGACAAAAGCAGATGCTGATCTAAAACAACAGATGGATGAAGTAAATCAGAAAGTTGGTGGTTTGGAACTCGCGGTTGATCTCAAGTTGGAACCCATTAAGGGAACACTTGATCAACAACACGAGGCAATAAATGAACTGACTAGTATTGCTGACTCAAGTGCTAAGGCGAATGACAAACTTCTCTCCGAGAACAAGCGTTTAACAGACTTACTGAATAAAATAACTGAGAAATGTATTGACTTGGAGGGAAGGCAACGGCGCAAAAACTTGCGTATTGTGGGTGTGCGTGAAAGCAAGGAGGGAGCTCAAGACACCAGAGAGTTCGCTGCAAATCTTCTGAAGAATGTCTTGAACCTGGATCAAGCACCCCTACTTGGCCGAGCAGACAGAACACTGAGACGACGTCCAAAGATGGGTTCGCCACCAAGACAACTGATTGTGAAAGTGGTCTACGATCATGTTTTGGAAGATATGATGAAGATAATAATTCGCAAACAGAATCTGTTTTATGATGGTGACAAGATCAGCATATTCAGAGATTATCCTGCGGAAGTGGCGAGGAGAAGAGCCCTTTTTACTGAAACAAGGCACATCCTCAGGAATATAAAGGGCGTGAGATATGGCCTGATGTACCCTGCCACATTACGAGTGAGCTACGATAATAAAGAGCACCACTTCACTAAACATACCGAAGCTCTGGAGTTCGCCCGTAAAATCGAGAAGGAGTTGGATGAGGAGGAAGAAGAAGGAGAAGCAGAGCGAACACCGAGAGAAGATGAAGATGAGGACGAAGAATAACGAACTTGAATTATACTCAACACTTACCTGATGCCGATGTACACCCAGTAATAAGGAGGAAGAATGATGAACTTTTAAAATTATTGGACTTGGAGAGCTCAATGATTATTAATAATAAATTAATATACAATAGTATTAGTTTAGTACTAACCATTATTAACAAATGTATGTGATACCTCCTTAAACAATCTAAAATGATAGCAGCAAATTAAAACAATATAGTATTAATAAGAATGGAAATGTAACACCCCGCCCCTAAATAGAGAGGCCCAGGACCGTTGGAGCGAGTGGAGGAGGGTCAGGAGCGGTTAGTACATAAATCCAGCGCGGGGCTTGTTCAGGCAGAGGCCCGGGACCGTTGGAGCGAGTGGAGGAGGGTCAGGAGCAGTGAGTAGATAAATCCAGTGCGGGGCTTGTTCAGGCAGAGGCCCGGGACTGTTGGAGCGAGTGGAGGAGGGTCAGGAGCGGTGAGTACATAAATCCAGCGCGGGGCTTGTTCAGGCAGAGGCCCGGGACAGTTGGAGCGAGTGGAGGACGGGTCAGGAGCTTGTTTTTACCGAAATCCGGAACATTCCATACTGAATAGGGAGGTTTCTGGTGGAAGCCGCTGATTGGTGGAAGCAGACTAGAGAAAGCAGCTGATTGGGTGGAACCTCTGGTTAGTATTTCTGCTTTCTGGTTAAGGTACAGGGGGTTAGTAAAGGTGCAGGGGGTTAGTAAAGGTACAGGGGGTTAGTAAAGGTACAGGGGGTTAGTAAAGGTACAGGGGGTTAGTAAAGGTACAGGGGGTTAGTAAAGGTACAGGGGGTTAGTAAAGGTACAGGGGGTTAGTAAAGGTACAGGGGGTTAGTAAAGGTACAGGGGGTTAGTAAAGGTACAGGGGGTTAGTAAAGGTACAGTGCTTTTGGTTTGTATAATAAAGGTGTAGGTTAAAGGTCAAGAGGGAGCAGCTGTTTGAGTCAGATACCTGCTGATTTCTCACAGCAGTTTCCATTATATTATACTGGTATCGGATCCAGGGTAAGGCGAGAGAATGTCAGCCAGAGCAGTGTACTGTACAGCATGTCAGATGTGGGAGGTCATGGTGTCGGATGGCCCTCTTGACGTCCACATCTGCATCAGGTGCAGAGAGATGGGGCTCCTAAGGGACCGTATTAGGACCCTGGAGCAGCAGCTCGATGACCTCTGCCTGGTCAGGGAGAGTGAAAAGGTGATAGAGGAGAGTTATAGGGAGGTGGTTACTCCAAAACCACAGGAGAGAAACATGTGGGTCATGCTAAGGAAGGGCAAGGGGCAGAGGCATGAACGAGTGAGTACTCCAATGTCAGTACACCTGGCAAATAAGTACTCCTGTTTGAGTACGGATGGGGGTGACAGCCTACCCGGGGGTAGCGACAGCGGACGGGCCTTCAGCACAGAGACCGGCCCTGTTGCTCCGAAAGGTAGGGAAAAAAAGAGGGCAATAGTAATTGGGAACTCTATTGTTAGGGGGTCGGATACGCGATTCTGTGGACGCAGTCGGGAGACCAGGATGGTGGTCTGCCTCCCTGGTGCCAAGGTCTTGGACGTGTCTAGAAGTGTCCAAGATATCCTCAAATCAGAGGGAGAGGAGCCTGAGGTCGTGGTACATATAGGTACCAATGACATAGGTAAAAAAAGGGAAGAGGTCCTGAAGGGAGGATTTAAGGACTTGGGAGGAGAGTCGAGGAAAAGGACCAAAAAGGTAACAATCTCAGGATTACTGCCTGTGCCACGTGACAGTGAGAGTAGAAATGGAGCAAGGTGGAGGATAAATGCTTGGCTGAAAGACTGGTGCAGAGGGCAGGGATTCAAGTTTCTGGATCATTGGGACTTCTTTTGGGGTAGGTGGGACCTGTACAGAAAGGATGGGTTGCACTTGAACCCGAGGGGGACCAATATCCTGGCGGGGAAATTTGCAAAGGCCACTGGGGAGACTTTAAACTAGAATGGTTGGGGCGAGGGATGCAAATAGCAAAAGCTAGTAGACAGAATGGGTGGCAGGAAGCAGAAAAGGGAAGCACTCGGACACAAGAGGAGAAAGAAAAAAAAGGAAATAAACAGAGAATAAGAGATGGGTTTCTTAAATGTGCATATTTTAATGCTAGGAGCATTGTAAGAAAGGTGGATGAGCTTAGAGTCTGGATAGACACCTGGAAGTATGATGTTGTGGCGATCAGCGAAACATGGTTGCAGGAGGGCTGTGATTGGAAACTAAATATTCCAGGATTTCGTTGCTTCAGGTGTGATAGAATTGGAGGGGCAAGAGGTGGAGGTGTTGCATTGCTAGTCAGGGAAGATATTACAGCAGTGCTTTGGCAGGATAGATTGGAGGGCTCATCTAGGGAGGCTATTTGGGTGGAACTGAGAAGTGGGAAAGGTGTAGCAACACTTATAGGGGTATATTATAGACCGCCAAATGGGGAACGAGAATTGGAAGAGCAAATATGTAAAGAGATAGCAGATATTAGTAGTAAGCACAAGGTAGTGATTGTGGGAGATTTCAACTTTCCACACATAGACTGGGAAACACATTCTGTAAATGGGCTGGATGGTTTGGAGTTTGTAAAATGTGTGCAGGATAGTTTTTTGCAGCAATACATAGAGGTGCCTACTAGAGGAGGGGCAGTGCTGGACCTCCTGTTAGGAAATGAGACGGGACAGGTGGCGGAGGTATGCGTTGGGGAGCACTTCGGGTCCAGTGATCACAATACCATTAGTTTCAATATAATTATGGAGAAGGACAGAACTGGGCCTAGGGTTGCGATTTTTGATTGGAGAAAGGCTAACTTTAACGAGATGCGAGATGATTTAAAAGGAGTGAACTGGGACATTTTGTTTTATGGGAAAGATGTAGAGGAGAAATGGAGGACATTTAAAGGGGAAATTTTAAGAGTACAGAATCTTTATGTTCCTGTTCGGTTGAAAGGAACCAGTAAAAATTGGAAAGAGCCCTGGTTTTCAAGGGAAATTGGACATCTTGTTCGGAAAAAGAGGGAGATCTACAATAATTATAGGCAGCATGAAGTAAATGAGGTGCTTCAGGAGTATAAGGAATGTAAAAAGAACCTTAAGAAAGAAATTAGAAAAGCTAAAAGAAGATATGAGGTTGCTTTGGCAAGTATGGTGAAAGTAAATCCTAAGGGTTTCTACAGCTATATTAATAGCAAAAGGATAACAAGGGATAAAATTGGTCCATTGGAGAGACCGAGTGGACAGCTATCTGCAGAGCCAAAAGAGATGGGGGAGATATTGAACAATTTATTTTCTTCGGTATTCACCAAGGAGAAGGATATTGAATTATGTGAGGTAAGGGAAACTAGTAGAGTAGCTATGGATACTATGAGTTTCAAAGTAAAAGAAGTACTGACACTTTTGAAAAATATAAAAGTGGATAAGTCTCCAGGTCCTGACAGGATATTCCCTAGGACATTGAGGGAAGTTAGTGTAGAAATAGCCGGGGCTATGACAGAAATATTTCAAATGTCATTAGAAACGGGAATAGTCCCCGAGGATTGGCGTACTGCGCATGTTGTTCCATTGTTTAAAAAGGGTTCTAAAAGTAAACCTAGCAATTATAGACCGGTTAGTTTGACTTCAGTGGTGGGCAAATTAATGGAAAAGATACTTAGAGATAATATATATAAGTATCTGGATAAAGAGGGTCTAATTAGGAACAGTCAACATGGATTTATGCCTGGAAGGTCATGTTTGACTAATCTTCTTGAATTTTTTGAAGAGGTTACTAGGGAAATTGACGAGGGTAAAGCAGTGGATGTTGTCTATATGGACTTCAGTAAGGCCTTTGACAAGGTTCCTCATGGAAGGTTGGTTAAGAAGGTTCAACTGTTGGGTATAAATGCAGGAATAGCAAGATGGATTCAACAGTGGCTGAATGGGAGAAGCCAGAGGGTAATGGTGGATGGCTGTTTGTCGGGTTGGAGGCAGGTGACTAGTGGGGTGCCTCAGGGATCTGTGTTGGGTCCTTTGTTGTTTGTCATGTACATCAATGATCTGGATGAAGGGGTGGTAAATTGGATTAGTAAGTATGCAGATGATACCAAGATAGGGGGTGTTGTGGATAATGAAGAGGATTTCCAAAGTCTACAGAGTGATTTAGGCCAGTTGGAAAAATGGGCTGAAAGATGGCAGAGTTTAATGCTGATAAATGTGAGGTGCTACACCTTGGCAGGACAAATCAAAATAGGACGTACATGGTAAACGGTAGGGAATTGAAGAATACAGTTGAACAGAGGGATCTGGGAATAACCGTGCATAGTTCCTTGAAGGTGGAATCTCATATAGATAGGGTGGTAAAGAAAGCTTTTGGTATGCTAGCCTTTATAAATCAGAGCATTGAGTATAGAAGCTGGGTTGTAATGTTAAAATTGTACAAGGCATTGGTGAGACCAAATCTGGAGTATTGTGTACAATTTTGGTCGCCCAATTATAGGAAGGATGTCAACAAAATAGAGAGGGTACAGAGGAGATTTACTAGAATGTTGCCTGGGTTTCAACAGCTAAGTTACAGAGATAGGTTGAATAAGTTAGGTCTTTATTCTCTGGAGCGCAGAAGGTTAAGGGGGGACTTGATAGAGGTCTTTAAAATGATGAGAGGGATAGACAGAGTTGATGTGGACAAGGTTTTCCCGATGAGAATAGGGATGATTCAAACAAGAGGACATGACTTTAGAATTAAGGGACAGAGGTTTAGGGGTAACATGAGGGGGAACTTCTTTACTCAGAGAGTGGTAGCGGTGTGGAATGAGCTTCCAGTGGAAGTGGTGGCGGCAGGTTCGTTGGTATCATTTAAAAATAAATTGGATAGGCATATGGATGAGAAGGGTATGGAGGGTTATGGTATGAGTGCAGGCAGGTGGGACTAAGGGAAAAAAGTTGTTCGGCATGGACTTGAAGGGTCGAGATGGCCTGTTTCCGTGCTGTAATTGTTATATGGTTATATGGTTATATATTGCCCTTAAGGCATTTACGGAACTGGAAATATAAACATCTTTTTTTTTCCCCCAATGGAAGTCCGTAGATTAACAGCCACGCTAGTGTGGCTTACACTAACATCACCTTACGTAGCTATAGACACTTTTTCTTTCCTGCACTTTTCTAATAATATTATTAACCTTTTTTCCTTTTTTTAATCTTATTTTGTTTATATATTATATGTGGAATTATATTACTTTACTTTTGAATGGTATTATACAGTAGACTAGAGGGGATATGTATGTCAGATAATGTTATTAGTATTAGTTGATCACAAACTAGGGTACGAAATTGGGATGTATATGCTGAGACATCTACCTCATTATAATCCACCATAATATCCAAATGCAAGATACTAATAAGAAAAAGGGGGGTGATGGAATCACCTTCTGTAGTTGGAATGTAAAAGGTATTAATGAACCAATTAAAAGAGGTAAGGTTTTGGCGCAATTAAATAGAATGAAAGCTGATATAATCTATCTTCAAGAGACACATCTAAAAAAGGATGCACAATATGGGTTAACGGCAAATTGGATTTCTAGGGTGTATCATTCATCATTTACTCATAAATCTCGAGGAGTTGCCATCCTTATTCGTAAAGGTATTCAATTTAAACATAGTTCAATAATAGAGGATCCTGAAGGTAGATATATAATAGTTACGGGTGAACTATATTCGAAGAAGGTTGTACTTATGAATATATATGGCCCAAATTTTGATAATCCACTATTTTTGAAGAAAATATTTAACACTATTCCTATAGTAACACAGCACAATCTAATAATTGGGGGCGACTTAAATTGCACTTTGGATAATTATTTGGACAGATCATCAACCAAAAGGAAGGCTATTTCCAAATCAAGCAAATTCATAAATTCCTTTATTAGATCAGCTAATGTCAAAGATATTTGGAAAAATGATAATCCTAATGGTCGAGAATACTCATTTTATTCTCCGGTATTTGGAACATACTCTAGGATAGATTATTTCCTAATAGATTCAAAACTTGTCCCATTTACGTATGACTCAAAATATCATAATATTATTATCTCGGATCATGCTCCATTAACAGTCAAGATTAATTTAAAGGGTATAACTAAAGGATATTCGCAATGGAGACTTAATCCTCATATATTAAATGATAAAGCATGCTCAGATTATCTGGTTAAACAGATTGAATTATTTTTTGAAACCAATGATAAACCTGGAATCTCATCATCTCTTTTATGGGACACATTTAAAGCTTTTATACGTGGTGCTATAATTTCTGCGCAGGCACATCTGAACAAGGAAAATAGAAAGATTCAACAGAAATTGGAAAATGAAATAAGGCAGTTGGACATGGAAAATGCTATGTTTCCATCTAGGGTTATACATAATAAAATTGCAACATTAAAATATAAATTAAATGAGATACAATCAAAGTATGTTATTAAACTTTTTCAAAAGACCAAACAAGTATATTTTGAATTTGGGGATAAACCGCATAAATTGTTAGCTCGGCAACTAAGAAAATCTAAAGAAAATCTAAGAAAAAAATGATATATAAGGTCAAATCTGAACAAGGAGAAATATTAACTTTACCAAAAGACATTAATGATAGATTCCAACAATACTATCAAAAACTTTATACATCAAAGGTGATGGATCAACCCGAGGGAATGGAAACGTTTCTCCAGAAATGTCACATTAATGGATTCGATCAGGAAGGTAGAGAATTATTAGATGCTGAAATATCAGCAAAAGATATTGAGGAATCAATTAGATCATTGAAGAATGGTAAAGCTGCAGGACCCAACGGTTTGGGGGTTGAATTTTACAAGAAGTTTCATGATTTGATCGTCCCACGGCTACAAACTATGTACAAAGTTGCCTACGAACAAGAACAACTTCCAGAAACCCTAAAAGAATCCACAATTACACTTATTCCTAAAGCAGACAAAGATCCAGAAGACCCAGGATCATACAGAGCAATAGCTCTTTTAAATACAGATCAAAAAATATTAACAAAAATTTTATCTCAAAGGTTAAGTTTAGTGATCAATAGATTAATACATCATGATCAAACAGGTTTTATTCCTAAACGTTACTCCACTTATAATTTAAGACTTCTATTTAATATAATTTACTCGAAAAGAATGATTGATATTGAATTAGCAATTATATCCCTGGAGGCGGAGAAGGCGTTTGACCAGGTTGAATGGCCTTACCTATTTAGGGTAATGCATAAATTTCAACTGGGAGAAGGATTTTGCAAATGGGTTAGAATTTTATATTCTGGCCCAACAGCAAGAATCCTAACAAACCAAATGTTATCAGCAAAATTCAATCTTTCTAGGGGTTGTAGACAAGGCTGTCCGTTATCATCCTTATTATTTGCACTCGCTATATAATTATTGGCCGAAAGGATTAGAGCAGAACCAGAAATTTATGGATATAATACTAAAACCACAATTAACAAAATATCTTTATATGCAGATGATGTTTTATTATATATAACAAAACCAGAGATTAGTATCCCTAAATTACTTGAAGTTATAAATGAATTTAGTAAGTTCTCAGGATATAGAATTAACTGGAATAAAAGTGAAATTATGCCTATAACAGGAATTAAATTGAATAAATTACAAAAATTTCCATTTAAAATAGCTAATAATCAAATTAAATATCTTGGAATTAATGTATCAAAATCTTATAACTCTTTATTTAAATTAAATTTTCCCCAATTATTAAATAAATTTAAAAATAATATTTTATATTGGAAAACATTACCGATATCAATGATCGGTAGAATAAATGCCATTAAAATGATTTTTTTGCCTCAATTACTATATTTGTTTCAAGCCATTCCGTTATATCTTCCTAAAAATTTTTTTTTTTAATTGATTCTATAGTTAACAGCTTTATTTGGGATTATAAAAATCACAGAATAAGCAAAACACACTTATGTAAGTCTAAGATAAATGGTGGCTTAGCTTTACCTAATTTTTTATATTATTTTTGGGCGGTTCAGATTAAGAACTTTAATTATTGGTTGATTCAGATGGAACAGGACCCGGTTTGGTTAAGAATTGAAAAGGAAGATTGTTTCCCATTCGATATAAGCACAATACTCCTTGCCCCCGGAGTGGTACAAAAAAAAAAATCATATAAGGAAAATCCTATAATTTTAAATAATATACGTACTTGGAAACAAATCATTAAGACTTTACATTTAGAAACTATGCCACTTTGTTTACCAATTATGAATAATCCAATGTTTAAACCCTCGACATTGGATGTGGGGTTTGTACATTGGAAAAATTTAGGAATAATAAGGATAGAACATCTTTATAGGAATGGGAAATTTCTCTCATTTCAGGAATTGAAAGAGATTTATGGATTGCAAGCAAATAATTTATTCAGATATTTACAAATTAGAGATTATGTCAAATTAAATATGCTAAATTATAGAAATAGAGATCCAGGTTTACTGGATGAAGTACTTAACAAGCATCCAACAACAGAAAAATTAATAGCATATATATATATTATATTCTTTTGGACAGGGAAATGCCAAAAACTGAACTATTCCGACAAAAATGGGAAAATGAAATTGGTTTACCGATATCAGAAGATTTTTGGGAAGAAAGCTTACAACAAATTCATCGCTGTTCGTTAAATGCCAGACATACTTTGATACAATTCAAAGTAATACATAGATTACACTACTCAAAAAAGAAATTAAATAGAACTTTTCCTATTATATCACCATTGTGTGATAAATGTCAGCACATAGAAGCCGATTTAACTCATAGTTTTGTAATATGTACAAAACTTAATCGTTATTGGACTGAGATTTTTTAAATTATTTCCATAGTTTTAAAGATTACATTAAGCCTTGACCCAAAATTAATTATATTTGGGGTTTTAGATTCAAACCAAACTTTAACAGCAAATCAAATAAATTTTCTGGATTATTGTTTAATAATTGGAAAAAAATTAATATTAAAATTTTGGAAGGGACCATTATCCCCGACAATTAAAATGTGGACAGTGGAAGTGTTGGAGACATTACAACTGGAGAGAATTAGGTTTATCCTAATGGATAAACTTGAGCTATTTGAACAAATATGGTCTCCATTCACTGATTATATGAAGGGGTAGCTGGGCTTGGCATTGAAACTCAATAAGTACCCGGTGGGAAGATCAAACAAAAATGTTTTATTTCAGATTTATATACTTGTCTCTATATATTATAATTAGAAATTGTTCCATTCAGTGATAAGATGTATACTGTTTTCTTTTCCTCAAGAATAATAACTGTTTACTAGTTATAGGGTTTTTTTAAAAATTATTTTTATTTTATTTATTTATTTTTTTCCCTTTTAATCAAATATAATCATATTCTTCAAATTACTCGCTATTCTTTCTTTATACTTTTTTCTTTTTCATATTATAAAAATAATGGAGGCCTATATACATGGTTTGTTAATATTTATATAATTTTGGAAAGATGTATTAATTATATCTGAAAAAAATTGTTATATTATTTGTAATATGTATGGCCTCTAATAAAAATATATTAAAAAAAAAAAAAAAATCCCAGAGGGGTAGGGAAGCTCTAGCACCCCTAGAGAAGGGCACCCCAAACGAAAATGATACTGATAGCGACTTGGAGACTGGAAAGGCAGATGAGAAAGAAGGGAAAGTGCTGAGGCAGAAGAGGAAGAAAAAGCAGTATTGAATTCAGCAGTGAGAGTTAAACAACACAGAGCACCAGAGAGAAAAAACAGAAGACAAAATTAAGAAGGAAAAAGAACATGAGAATTGAGGCTGCTCAAGATATTTAAATCCCAGCCAGCAGCCTGTACTTTTGTTTAAAACAAACTTCCCTTCAAACTTTGAATAACTTTTGGCACAGAGCAGCGAGCTCGTTTCTGCTGAAGAGAAACAAAGATAAGAGTGTGTGGCTTTATTTGTGGAGATTGATGGGTGTGGCAAGACCCTGAAAAACAGGGAGTTTGACTAATCACAATCTGGATCAATGTCCAATCACAACGCCCTGGATCCTGACTGACAGGGAATTGGACCATCCCACTGTGAATTATGCTCGCCCATTCCTATCAGATTAAATTGTCTCATATTAACTCTCTCATTCCAACAAAAAGACTTTCACAACTTTCACAAAGACAATGATAGCCACACTGCAGGCCTCAGTCCTCCCACTCCACCTGGCCATTATTAAGTGCAATGCCTATATGAGTGGCCCAACAAAGCAATCTCCCAGAGGAATGCCGTAGCTAACAATACTGGCTGCAAGGCAGCTTACAAATTCTTTATACTGGTCCCCACAGAACCAAAGATTCTAGTAAACAGAACGGTCTTGTCAGACAAGGGAAGGTTTATAAATTACAAAGGGACACCTTTGTACATGGAAAAATAACTATGAAAACAAGAGGGCTGCACCATAATGCTTTGACCGGCCTCTGGCAGCACTGCTCTTGGATAAAATTTGTGTATGTGGGAAAGGAGGAACGGGAATGTGGAAAGTGTGGAATGTAGCTTACACTTTGAAGCTATGAGAAGTGTCTAAGAGGGAGAGAGAAGGTCGAGAGGGATATAGGAATGTCTAAGTGTGTGTTTTGGATCGTGACTGTTCTTCAGTATGTGTTGAATTTATGAACAATGTATGTATTTGGGTGTATCAAAGTATTAAGAGTTACATGCTTTATTTGAAGTGAGAGTGAGATGACTGTTACTTGTTTGTGGAACCGGTTTTGGATATATGCTGAATTAATCCTACACTTCAGATAGAAACATAGAAACATAGAAATTAGGTGCAGGAGTAGGCCATTCGGCCCTTCGAGCCTGCACTGCCATTCAATATGATCATGGCTGATCATCCAACTCAGTATCCCGTACCTGCCTTCTCTCCATACCCTCCGATCCCCTTAGCCACAAGGGCCACATCTAACTCCCTCTTAAATATAGCCAATGAACTGGCCTCAACTACTCTCTGTGGCAGAGAGTTCCAGAGACTCACCACTCTCTGTGTGAAAAAAAGTATTTCTCATGTCGGTCTTAAAGGATTTCCCCCTTATTCTTAAGCTGTGACCCCTTGTCCTGGACTTCCCCAAGATCGGGAACAATCTTCCTGCATCTAGCCTGTCCAACCCCTGAATTTTGTAAGTTTCTATAAGATCCCCCCTCAATCTCCTAAATTCTAGAGAGTATAAACCGAGTCTATCAAGTCTTTCTTCATAAGACAGTCCTGGGTCCCAGGAATCAGTCTGGTGAACCTCTGCACTCCCTCTATGGCAATAATGTCCTTCCTCAGATTTGGAGACCAAAACTGTACGCAATACTTCAGGTGTGGTCTCACCAAGACCCTGTACAACTGAAGTAGAACCTCCTTGCTCCTATACTCAAATCCTTTTGCTATGAAAGCTAACATACCATTCGCTTTCTTCACTGCCTGCTGCACCTGCATGCCTACTTTCAATGACTGGTGTACCATGACACACAGGTCTCGCTGCATCTCCCCTTTTCCTAATCGGCCACCATTTAGATAATAGTCTGCTTTCCTGTTTTTGCCACCAAAGTGGATAACCTCACATTTATCCACATTATACTGCATCTGCCAAACATTTGCCCACTCACCCAGCCTATCCAAGTCACCTTGCAGTCTCCTAGCATCCTCCTCACAGCTAACACTGCCCCCCCAGCTTAGTGTCATCCGCAAACTTGGAGATATTACCTTCAATTCCCTCATCCAGATCATTAATATATATTGTAAATAGCTGGGGTCCCAGCACTGAGCCTTGCGGTACCCCACTAGTCACTGCCTGCCATTGTGAAAAGGATTTGTTTACTCCTACTCTTTGCTTCCTGTTTGCCAGCCAGTTCTCTATCCACATCAATACTGAACCCCCAATGACGTATGCTTTAAGTTTGTATACTAATCTCTTATGTGGGACCTTGTCGAAAGCCTTCTGGAAGTCCAGATACACCACATCCACTGGTTCTCCCTTATCCACGCTACTAGTTACATCCTCGAAAAATTCCACAAGATTCGTCAGACATGATTTACCTTTCGTAAATCCATGCTGACTTTGTCCAATGATTTCACCACTTTCTGAATGTGCTGCTATCCCATCTTTAATAACTGGCTCTAGCAGTTCCCCACTACCGATGTTAGATTAACTGGTCTGTAATTCCCCGTTTTCTCTCTCTTCTTCTTAAAAAGAGGGGTTACGTTTGCTACCCGCCAATCCTCAGGAACTACTCCAGAATCGAATGAGTTTTGAAAGATTATCACTAATGCATCCACTATTTCCGGAGCTACTTCCTTAAGTACTCTGGGATGCAGCCTATCTGGCCCTGGGGATTTATCGGCTTTTAATCCATTCAATTTACCCAACACCACTTCCCGACTAACCTGGATTTCACTCAATTCCTCCTTTGACTCGCGGTCCCCTGCTATTTCCGGCAGATTATTTATGTCTTCCTTAGTGAAGACGGAACCAAAGTAGTTATTCAATTGGTCCGCCATATCCTTGTTCAGATGAAATAGTTTCAGATGAAATGAGCTTGCTCTTTTACATGATAAATCTTTGAAGAGCCTCATGTGTTTTAAGATGTAGTGTGTGTCTCGTTAAGAAACTGCATTTGTTTGGGGGCGGAGCCATACACAGCTATTTTCTGCTCCTTTGTTCTTTGCAAATGTGTTAGCAATCTGAAAATTAACTGTTCATTATTTATTTTCTCTTAACTTTCAACAGAGGAGAGATGAAAAAAAATGTAGATTGCTTTTAAAATCTTTTCCCAGTACGGAGGACGCAACCTTTTCTCTGTTGGGTCTCCGTTGTCGTTGGGGCCTAGCACCGTGGTGCGGCCTCCAACTGGACCTGGGGCTCCAGTTGCGGAGCTGCGGATTTACCATCGTGGAGCTGGCCGAGTTCGGAACGGGAGGAGCTGTGGTGGTGCGCTGCTGCTGCCCGACCCCGGAGATTCGGAGGCTCCAGCTGCAGGCCGGTGGACAGTAACACCAGGAGCTCATGGGTCCCTGGTGGGAGACTGCTTTTTGGAGCTCCCGCAACGGCAACTTCTCCCGCCTGAGATGCGCGGTTGAAAATTACCTACAGCGGGGCCTTACACCGACTGGCACAGCTTTAATGGCCGCGGGACTTGCTAGCGCCCGCTGGGGGCTCCAACATCAAGACCCAGAGTGGGGCCTTGCATCGCCCGGAGCGGCCTAAATGGCCGCGGGACTTATTTACCATCGCCCACTGGGGGCTTTGACTCTGACATCGGAGGAGCTTCACTGTGATGGATGTTTGTGTAAATTGTGTTGTGCTTTTTTTTTTTTTCTTGTTTGTATGACTGCAGAAACTAAATTTCGTTTGAACCTCAATGAGGTTCAAATGACAATAAACGGTATTGTATGTATTGTATTGTATGTATGTATCTGGGTCACAGGACAATAAACTCTCTTGAATGTTGAAGTTGGCATAGAAAAACAAACTACCAAATGTCCCTGTTATTCTGCATATGTGGCTATTTTTGTATAAAAGACCCCAGGATCTTTATTAATTAAAGTGGTATATTGGGGTTACCAGAAGTATCACTGGATTCTTCTGGAATGTAACATCTCCGGCCACCTCCGTTTGACGTAAAAAGTAAAAGCTTGTGTGGTTTACTTTAATTTGTTGTATTTTGGCTGTTTTTTAAGATGAAAACATTATCATTTGGCAAGCCAGCTGGGAATTTGCTGGGACCATCAACCAACTGAGTAAGTGGCTGCGGGTTCACCGTGATCAGATGGGGGGAGAAAAGTGCACTAGTCAGACCCTTTGAGACTGACCCCCCCCGAATAAGCTCCCGGGAACACTGAGGTCCTTAGTAGTAGGTTGATTTGGTTCCCTGCTGAAATTCTTAGAAACAGACGGTGTATAGGATAGTATAGTAACTACAGGAATGGGATGGAATAAGAATAAGGACTATGACTGGACTGATTGATAAAGTGCACTGAACAAGATAATACAATGAGTAAGGTAACTGCAATTGAACTACTAAGTAAAATGTTCCCTGTATCTAAAGAGGACATTATAACACACTGAGAAATGGGGAAAAAGAACAGAAAAACTGATGACGAAGTGGCCCAATGAAGGCACTTTTGATATAAATATGTGTGACGAGATGGAAGTGTTAATTAAGAATTATAGGTCCAAAGATAAGGTGGAAACGCAAAAAAAGTGAGAAAATTAGTTAAACGTACTTAAGCTGTTTAGAGCGGAAGGAGAGAGGTTGAGGAAAGTATACCAGGTGGAAAATATGACAAAGGAAGAGTGTGAGAGAACCGAAATGCAGCATGAAAGCCAGAAACTCCAAGGGAAAAAGTCGATCTTATATCCAAGCTTGAGAGACCCTGGGGATCCCCCTCCCTATCCAGGCCCAGACGGTACAAGCAGTGTCCCTAAGTAAAGGGATTAGTGGAGATAGAATGAGAGGTTGCAAGTTGGGATGATGAGAAGGAAATAACGGAATTAGAAGTGGATAGCAGGAGGCTGCAGGACCTGAGGAACCAGAGGAATTTTGAGGCATCCTATTCAGCAGAAGGGGGGAGCGAGGAAAGTGATAGGCAGGACTGGAAACTGATGGACAAGTGGTCACTGAAAGGAGGGCAAGGCAGTGAGGAGGAAACAGAATTGGGAAGTGATAGGGGAGATGCAAGCGAAAGTTGAGGATTTAGTGGAAGATTTTAAAAGAAAGGTGAAGGAATTGCAAAGGCTAGAATATCTGAGAAGCAAGAAATAAAGATTAGAATGAGAAAGAAGGCACTCCAAGAAGGATTGGAATGGGAAGACATACAGGTAGAAGATGAGGAACAGGAACGGAGGGATAAAATGATGCTGTTGCTTTTAAAAAGAACCGGACTAACACAGTATATCCCTTTGGGGGACCCAGGACCTGGAAGGGCTAAAAATACCTTGCCCAATATTCATGTTGGGGCATGAAAATGGATTAGGGCCCTTGAGGAGGAGAACACAGGACAGTTGTTGGCTCTGGGAGATTTGAAAGCACTGTTGGTGAAAGTGATAGGAACCACAAAACTGACAGAACTCCTGAAGATGGCTGGTATAAATAAATGCGATGGATAACACAATGGTCAATGGCAAGTCGTTTGTCCCAGTCAGACAGTGTGATTGCTAGGCTCTCAAACGATGTTACCCACTTAAGGTGGACCCCAAGGCATTAAGGTGAGATCCGCTGGGGGAGGCAGAGAATCCAGCAGCCTATCTGGAGAACCAGCTGAAAAAGTGGAGACAGGTACATAATCAGCAAGCGGTAAACGAGGTGGTGAGAGATTGGTCAGCGGCAGTCCCAAATCCACATACACTGCTGACTAATGTTTCAACAGAGTCAGCTTACTTTTCAGTAGTAGATCTTTGTTTGGTGTTTTTCAGTGTGCCCTTAGCAGAGTAAGGTCAGTATTTGTTTGCTTTTACCTATGGGGTAGTCAATACACCTATGCTAGGATGTCACAGGGATTTAAACACTCGCTCCATCTCTTCAATCAGATATTAAAGGCAGATTTTGAAGGCATACCCTTAGAAAGTACATTGATACAATATGTGGACGATTTGTTGGTTTGCTCTGCAAGTGATGAGCAATGTGAGCGAGACACTTTGACTCTCTTGGAAAGGCTGGCGTGCGGAGGCCATAAAGTATCCAGGAAGAAGCTGCAGTTTTGTAAAAAAAAAGTAAAAAGTAAAGTATCCTTTATTATCATTCAGACCTTTTGGTCTGAACGAAATTTCGTTCCTTGCAGTCATACATGTAATAAAATAACAAAACACACGATAAACACAAACTAACATCCACCACAGTGAGATCACCAAGCACCTCCTCACTGTGGTGGAAGGCAAAAGTCTTAAGTCTTTGTGTCTTCCCTCCTTGCTCTCCCTCTGCGCTGAGGCGATCCAGGCCTCCGATGTTGTGACCCCGCCGGGTGTTGGTAAGTCAGTCCCGCGGCTGAATCCAAGCTCCGCGAACGGGCCGGTTCAAACTCCGCAGCCCGGGGTGGTTGAAGCTGCCGAAGCTGCCGCCCTCCAGTCCAGCGGACGAAGCTGTTGCCGCGGGAGCTCCAAAAAAAACAGGTCACCAACCTGTGACCTGCGAGCACCCGACGATGTCGTCTGCTGGGCCTGTGGCCGAACCTCCGAGGTCGGGCCGCCGTACCGCAGGGACACCTCCTGAGTCCCGAGTCAGGCCGTCACCGCTGGGACACCTCCTCAGCCTCGAGTTGGGCCGTCACCGCTGCCGGGACACCTCCTGAGCCCCGAGTCAGGCCGTCATGCCGGGACACCTCCTCAGCCCTGAGATCGGGCCGCCGTACCGACGGGACACCTCCTCAGCCCCAAGTCAGGCCGTCATGACCGGGACACCTCCTCAGCCCCGAGTTGGGCCGTCATGCCGGGACACCTCCTCAGCCCGAGGTCGGGCCGCCGTACCGCCGGGACACTTCCTGAGTCCCGAGTCAGGCCGTCACCGCCGGGACACCTCCTCAGCCCCGAGTTGTGCCGTCATGCCGGGACACCTCCTGAGTCCCGAGTCAGGCCGTCACCGCCGGGACACCTCCTCAGCCCCGAGTCAGGCCGTCACTGCCGCCGGAGCCCGTCACAGCCCCAAAGTCGGCCAGCCTCGTGCTGGTAAGTCCTGGCTGGCTCTGGTCGCAGTTGGAGGTCGCCAGCTCCGCCATTAGGCCTCAGCGCAGACGGAGACGGGGGATACGACAAAAAAAAAGTTGCATCCCCCCCCAAGGAAGAGACTAAGACACGTTTCTCCCAGCCCCCCCACCCCCCACCCATACACACCCTAATAACTCAAATTAACTGGCTAAAACAGGACAAGGACAACAACAAAAAAAGAAAAAACAGACGGACTACAGGCGAGCCACAGCTGCTAGGGCAGTGCCGCCACTTGTAAGCAGCAGGTAGAATATTTTGGATGATTAATATCCAAAGGAGTAAAGGCTATAGCACCAGATCAAATTGTGGCAATAATTAAAGTCCCAAACCTCAGTCAGTAGGACAGATGATGACGTTCATGGGAATGGCAGTATACAATTCAGACTGGATTGGAGAGTATGCCGAAATTGTGATGCCATTAAAGAAAATAATGAAGGAAGCGGGACACACAAGCCTGAGAAATGTTTTGCAATGGAATGATGAGGTGGAAACAGTTTTTAACTCTATTAAGCAGGAGTTACAGTTCCAGCCCTAGCCCTGCCAAACTATGAAAAGGCCTTTCACCTGCATGTTTCTAACAGGCAGGAGGGCTACATTGCAGTAGTACTGACACTGGAAATGGGCATAAGTAAAGCAAAGCAGCCTATAGCATATTACAGTGCAAAATTAGATGAGGTAGCTCAGGGATACCCACCTTACTATCAGGGATTGGCCGCTTTGAACTATGCATATGAAAAAGCATTGTCTTTGACCATGGGCTGTCCCGTGGTCATATACACACACCATAAGGTAGCAGAACTGTTGGAGAAGGGAAAATTTGTGTTGACACCGGCTAGGATAACAGCGTTTCAGATGTTGTTGAATTTCCAGATATTACTATACAAAGGTGTACCACAAGTAATATGGCTGATTATGTCCCGCTTGATCATGAGGGAGAGCCCATGATTGTGTAGGAAAAACAATGGTATTTTCTAAGTTGAGAGCAGATCTATAGTCAGAGCCATTGAATGATGACAAAAAGGTCTTGCTTGTGGATGGTTCTTGTTATAGGGATCATAATGGCAATCATGCGGGATTTGCAGTGGTGCAACAGGACCAATGAGGGTTTAAGATAATTAAATTCGAAGCTTGCCAGCAACCTTGCTCAGCTCTGTTGACAGAAATTAAGGCTTTAGTAGCAGCATGTGAAATGATGGAAGGTGAGAAGGTTGATGTTTATACAGACTCAGCATACACACACGGGGTCTGTCACTTGTTTGAGGCAGTATGGAAACAGAGAGGCTTTAAGAAAAGCAACGGAGACCCCATAGAACATTATCAGCAAATTTCAGACCTGATAAGGGCAATGATGAAGCCGAGGGAATTAGTTGTCGTTAAGTGCCAGGCACATAAGAACGGAAATGACATGATCACAATGGGAAATCACGCTGCAGACGAAGCAGCCAGAACAGCGTCTGGATGCCGATCAGCTGTTATTGCACCTCAGGTAAGCTTGGATCTGGAACCCACAGAGGAAGACATAATTGAAATGCAAGGTAAGACAACCCTAGCAGAGTAAACAATGTGGAGACAAAGGGGAGCTAAGGGCTGTGGACTACCGAAGAAGGATTGTTGGTAGCACCCACACCATAGCTGACCATTCTTATTTCAGAAGCGTGTGGGTTAGACCATTGAGCAAGGGGGAAAGTATTAAGAAAGGTAAAAAAGGGTGGGTTTTGGTCACCCTACTTACAGGCTTCGTTAGACCACATTTTGTCACAGTGTGAGGTGGGTGCTCAAAACAATGTTAGAAAGGGAATAACAATGCCTATAGGTCACATTCCTGTGTCAAAAGGGCCATTTAGGCACCTGGTGATCGACTATGTGGATATGATAAAGACGGTAACAGGGAAAAGGTACATGCTAGTAGTGATCAATAGATTTAGCAGGTGGGTGGAGGCAGTACCTTCCAAAGATTTAGGTGCAGGGACTGTAGTAAAGTTTATGACAAATAAAGTAATCCCAAGGTTTGGTATACCTACAGAAATTAGCTCCGACAATGAGCTAATTCTGTTTTCTTCAGAGAGTAGTCAAGCGGGTGCTAGAGGCCCTGAGAGTGAAACAAAGGTTTGGGTGTGTGTGTCACCCTCAGTCACAGAGCATGGTGGAAAGAATTAATGGGACGTTGAAGGCTAAGCTAAATAAGATTTGTGCAACTACAGAGTTGAATTGAATTGATGCCCTGCCATTGGCACTGATGAGTTGTCATATGCAAACTAATCGAATAACTCATTTGGCACCATACGAGATGCTAACTGGCAGATCCATGCCAGCACCAAAATGGAGAGGTCCCTACAAGGGACCAAGTTTTGCGCAGTTATAGGGAGAACTTAAGCAGTTATAGGTAGAAATATAAGCAGTATATGCAACAGTTAACTGTGATATACAAGTCTCTTTATGCACAGGAAAAGCAAAAGAACCTGGAGGAAGGACCCATTAAACCCGGAGACAAGGTTTGCGTACGAGCCTTCCGAAGGAAGTGGAATGAGCAAAGAAGGGAAGGACCGTTCATGGTGGCTAAGGCCTCGCCCACCGCTGTTCAGGTAGAAGGTCGATCCACATGGTACCATCTCAATCATTGCACAAGGGCTGTCCCACAGGTACGGCTCGATAATAACCCTGAGGTAAGTGAACAGGAGGACAAAGACATAAGGGGAGAGCAGAGCTTTAACCAGATAGTAAGTGAGGTTTTTTGGAGACACTAGTGACTCTGAGGCTGTTGTAAATGAGGTCAGAAAAAGGATGTGTGTGTGTCCTGTTTGGGGAACACTGCTGTACCTTCATACCTAACAACACCAGCCCGGAGGGGTCCTTCACTAAAGCAATGGGTAAGTTTAAGAATCTGAGAAAAGAGCTTAAGCAGATTGTGGGTTTTGGACATCAATTCTTTGATTGGCTAGAAAATATGTAGGAGGTTGGGGAGCATGGTTGGCTAAGTTGGGGGTGACTATTAGAGCTGCGCTGCTGGTGGTTACTGTTGAGCTATGTTGTGTTTTATCCTGTATTAAGTTTCTCCTAGTAAGCGCCACTGCAAAGCAGCATTTGTTGCTCCAGGAAAAAGGCGAAACTGGCCTCCTAGAAAAGCAGACCCCGCTGATAGAATACTACGATGATGTGCAAAACACACCAGAGGAATATTGAACAATAGTATGTAAGGATAGCTGGGTCTTTTTTCCAACCCCAGCATAATGGGAATGGGTTTTTGGCCCAGTTACCCAGGATTCCAGAGAAAGTACAGAGTGAGGCTGAACATTACAAATATGAGGACCCTGATTTTGGGGGCTTGTTGTAGTTTGATTTGATGCCGATATGTGCAGCTTGTGGTTCTCTTTTTCTGTGATACCGATTAGGTCTCAAAGGGGGGAATTATATAGGAGTATATTATCTTTATATTTTATATTCTGGGTGTTTGTAATACTTGAGATACTTAAATATTATCCTTATCTATTATCCTTTGTATTAGCTTTGCTCTGAATGTTTGGATTTAACTTTGCTCTGCGTGTTTGGGTTAGCTTGTTTATGTTGAGATAAGACATTTGTGCTTGCCTTGGCGTGTTTTGTTTATATAAATTGGGGGGGGGAGGCGTTTGGGTTCTCCCCTCGAAGCTAGCTCAACACTTAGCGTAAATCAGTTGTGGCAATTATATGACCTTTGTAACCTTGTATCAAGCCCTAGCTGGGGCACAAGAAGGGGAAGTCGTGTGATTTAAATAAGGGTGGATTACGGAATGGAAAATTACTGGGGAAGGAGGAGAAAAGTAAATGCAAGTGATTGGTTAGTGCTAAGGGAATGTTTGCTAGTGATTGGTTATCGATAAGGGAATGTCTGCAAGTGATTGGGTATGGAAATGTACCAGGGGTGGGACATACAGAGTTAAACATGCCATAAGAAGGGGCAGCTCTTGGTTTGGAGTGAACTCTCAAGTGATTTACTCTTTGAGTGTTCCAGCCTCGATTTGCAAATAAAGGTTTTGAATTTCTTGAAGAATTCTCCACGTAGCCTCAGTTAATTTTGATTATCAGCAACCACAACACTATCCATGCTAGTATCTACCCTTTGATACCATGGCCTTCATCTCCCGAAGCAGCCTAACGTGTGGCACCTTATCAAAGACTTGCTTTACCCCAGTCATTCCTTCTCCTCCCTGCTTCCATCAGACAGAAGATACAGAAATGAAAGCACATACCACCAGACTCAGGAACCACTTCCCCTCTGTTATCAGACTCCTGAATGGTCCTTCCGTAAGCTAGGGTACCGTTCCATTCATCTATGGAACTGGTGCACTACAATACTGGTGCACTACAATATTCTGCACTCGGATTGCCAACTGTCCCGTATTAGCCTGGACATCCCATATATTGGGCTAAGTTGGTTTGTCCCAAATGGGACCGCCCTTGTTCCTTATTTGCCTGCAACTACTCGGGTCGAGGGAACTGTCGGGTCAGAGCGCCGCTTCCGGCCCCGCCTCACCCGTCCCGACGTAGTGCAGCCCATGGAGTGCAGCAGCAGCGCCTCGCCAGCTGTCCGACCTTCGGATCTTCACTTACCGCCAACACCACCATCCCTCCTTCTCATGGCCGATCATCGGTTCATGAGTTGGATAGGTTGCCGGACTTTGCGCACGACATCGTGTGCAAAGTCCGGCACCCGGGCCAAAACTCCTCAGCTTGCCTGCTGACTTGGCTTTGTGTGCAGTTCAGCACCTGGGCCAACTCATAATTCATCCAGCCACCGCAGAGTCGGTCAACGAATTGCCGTCAGGAATTTGTCCCTTATTTTGACCGTTGGTAGGTATGTTACAAAACTTACCTTCAGCGGTGCTGCAGTTCTGCCGCTGGCCGTGTGCGCGACTTTGGCGCCTTTAAGAGGGGGGCGGGGTTAAAATGCGGTTTTTGCCTTGCCATCCGGAGCTTTCTTTTGTCGGAGTGCGATCTATTTCTGGAGGTTCGTTCTGACTGCCGGTAAGTTAATTTTTATTAATAAATGTGAACGCCGACAACCGGGACGGGTTTTACGTAGGGGACAGGTAAGTGAAAGCTGTTTATTTTTACATATAAACCTGCTTTTTTAGATGACCTTAATCAACATTTAATGTTGCGAAACGGCGATTTATTCCCCATACGAACCGGCAGAATTTTTCCTGCCGATATGGGGTTTAAATTCACCGCAACGTTCTAATCCATCGCATTCCAGAAAATCCCACTCGCAAGCTGTTTAAAATGCCCATTAATTTATGGGCATTAAACACTAAATTCCTTCAATTTGGCCTATAAATTAATGACAATTAGATTTAAAAATCATGTTATATTCTGAATTATTGTGTGAATGTTAAATGGACACTTAGGCTTTAAATTTTTTTTTACATTTTTTCTTAAGAAATGGATAGATGTTTAGATCTAGTAATTGAATTTTGTAATTAGCTACAATTGGGTAACTAACTAATTATATGCTTTAATTTCAGGTCATCCAAGTATGATTGTTTCATATTTGTTTCAGAATACTTCAACCTATAATAACTGAAATTTTATTTCAGTTCTTTTAATTTTTAATAAAGTTATGGGCTTTTGACTGTCCTCGATCACAACTTTTGTGTTAAATCAATAGAAAAGCAATAGGAAACAAGTTGCTAATTTCCGAGTATGAAAATGGCCATAACTTGTTTTAATACTGAAGATATGAAAGTGAGTTAGGTGTAAAATTAATCTTTTTAATGCTTTATCTGATGGGATAAATTGCAGACTTTATTTTTAAAATCTCAAAATTTTGTAACATTGCTACCTTTGGTCCTTTATTTGGGAGTGAGAATGTTGGCAATACTATTCTGCACCCTTTGCTCTAACTGTTGTTTAGTTTGGCTCGATGGCATTTATGTCTAGCATCATCTGATCCAGTTGGATCGCACGCTGTTCACAGTACCTCGGTACACATGCATGAACAATAATAATAAGCCCAAAACCTTGCTCAGTGCGACACCCGAGCCCGGCGAGCGTCACTGAACCGGGCCGACGTCACAGGGCTCGAGCCGGGGAGCCGGCCGACGTCACTGGAGTCGGGCCGGCAGACGTCACAGGGCTCGAGCCGGGTTGCCGGCCGACGTCTCAGGGCTCGAGCTGGGCAGCCGGCCGACGTCACTGCTGGGCTCGGGCCGGGGAACCCCAGAGTGGAACGTGGGCCCGGCCGACGTCTGCGGGCTGGAGCTGCGCGGCCCCAGGGTGGGGGAGTAAACAAAAAAAGCTCTGCCTCCTCTATGCTCGCCCGCTCCTACTTAGCCCGTCTCTTTGCAAAATGCCAGAGAGTGGATTTGGACGCCAGCAGAACTCCGAAGCGCTTTTCCAACCCGTTGTTGCTGCTGGGGGACAGCTGGAGAAAGTGGCCGGGTTGTACATGTTCCATTGCACTTGCAGCTCCCGGCTGCTGGAGTTTGCACCTGACTCCCGGACGCTCTGCAATAAATTTGCCAGATTTAGAAGGTGAAAGGTCAGCACACTTGGAACCCACAGCCAAACGTTGTGGTGAAAACTTACACTCTGAGGGCGCATTATTTCATCGTGTCACAAGAACGGAATACCTAAGTAAATGCAAGTGTTTCAAATCCACGAAATATTTAGAAAGTACCATTCATTTTGATTATTTAAACTTTTTAGGACATAATTCTGTTCTACTTTCAAGGGAGTTTTTAGCACTTGTATTTAAACTGCGTGAAACAAAGGTTGGGAGCTCTGCAACAGACTTGCCTTCGCTTTCTCTTGGGAGCATGGAAGCAGTGCGAGCAGAGACTTTGGAAGAAGATAACTGTAGCATGAACATGGAATGCAATCAACAAAGTGGTGAGAAACTTTTGTCAGTGATAACCCCTTACTCAAATATCGCCTGCGGAAAGGATTCGCCAGCTAACACGGAAAGCTTCTTATCGAATGAAAATACTGTAGAACTTCTGAGAAATGGTGAGAACCCCACGAAGTTTATTATATATAATATATCGGTTGTTCCCAACATGAAAGGTTTTTTAATTTTTTTAATATTTTATCATCTTAGAATATCACGTGCGGAGACACATTTCATTACACTTTAAAAGTTGTAAAACTCTCTGCCCTCCTTAAATTCAGAATATATTATACCCAAAGTTTGTATAAATATCACATAATCTATTGTAATTCCTGATGAGTCAGTTGTTGTACTGTTGTACAAGGTAAATAGATCTAATATATCAATAGGTGCTGGTGTAGGCCATTTGGCCCTTTGAGCCAGCACGGCCATTCACTGTGATCAGGGCTGATCATCCACAATCAGTACCCTGTTCCTGCCTTCTCCCCATATACCTTGACTCTGCTATCTTGAAGAGCTCTATCCAACTCTCTCTTGAAAACATCCAGAGAATTGGCCTCCACTGCCTTCTGAGGCAGAGAATTCCACAGATTCACAACCCTCTGTGTGAAAAAGTTTTTCGTCATCTCCGTTCTAAATGGCTCACCCCTTATTCTTAAACTGTGGCCCCTGGTTCTGGAGTCCCCCAACATCGGGAACATGTTTCCTGCAGCTAGCGTGTCCAAATCCTTAATAATCTCAAATGTTTCAATAAGATCCCCTCTCAGTCCATCTCATCCTTCTAAATTCCAGAATATACAAGCCCAGCCGCTTCATTTTATCAACATATGCAGCCCTGCCATCCTGGATTTAACCTTGTGAACCAATGCTGCACTCCCTCAAAAGCAAGAACGTCCTTCCTCAAATTTGGAGACCAAAACTGCACACAATATTCCAGGTGTGGTCTAACTAGGGCTCTGTACAACTGCAGAAGAACCTCTTTGCTCCTATACTCAACTCCTCCTGTTATGAAGCCAACATGCCATTCACTTTCTTCACTGCCTGCTGTACCTGCATGCTCAGTGACTGATGCACAAGGACCCCGCAGATTGTATCTAAAGTTTTTTTTAAATATAAAAACCAGACATAGTGACATTTACTTTCCCACAAATCTTACTTCAAATACTTCACCCATGAATGTTTACTGTGGAAAATTCCTGTGTAAATATGTATTTTGGCAGCCATCTCCATTGTGAAAAATGTCATTCCTATTGTTGTATTGTTCTACAATCCAAACTGCCTCTTGAAAAATATGCCTAACTTTAATAACTTTCATAATAATATACCCACCAGGTGAATGCGCCATTTTAATGTGTACATTGACATTTTTACTGAAAGATCTCTAGCTCATTGTTTTTACCCAGAACAATTACATCAATACCTAAAAAATATTCCTGTAATCTGAAGCATAAACCCCTGCAGTTACTGAAAATCCTAAATTAAAAAACAAAATGCTGGAAATGATCAGCGTGTGAGGCAACATCAAAGGAGAGTGAAATAGTGAAGCTTTCATCAACCCAAAATGTTAACTGTTTCTCTTATCAACAGATGCTGCCTGATCTGAGTATTTCCAGCATGCAGTTTTTAAAAACATTCTCAGCATATGAAGTGTCATGTTGAATGAGTGGGTAAAAACCTGGTGAATTAGTGGGTGAAAACATGGCAAATGGAGTACGCTGTGGAAATGTGAGGTTTTACACTTCGGTATGGGAATCTAATGAAAGACTATGGAGAAAGATTACAGAGGATCTAAGTGTTCTTGTGCATAATATACAGAAAGATAGTAGGCAGGTATTGTAAGTGGTTATGAAGGCCAAAGGCATTTTGGACTTTTTGAAAGACGGTTGGAATGTAGAAATAGGGAAATTATTGTTATAATTTTACTGGATACCTGTGAAGCCACACCTGGAGTAATGTGCAGAGTTTTTGGTCCCCTAATTTAAGAAAGGATATATTGGCATTTGTCCAAAAGAAACCCGTTAGACCAATGAGAGGGTTGTCTTATCACTGGTCCAAAAAAATGTGTACATTTTCTTTGGTGTTTAAAATATAACCTTATGAAATATTTAATATACCTGAAGGCATGGCTGTTATGACTATGATATATCTGGCACTATTAAGTTGAGGGGAGAAAGAAAAATAACCCCTGGAGAATTGAGAAGTTAGATGTTTACACAGAGGGAGAATCTTGAAAGATGTCACATCGTTATAATATTAGCGGGTGTAATTTAAAATCTGGGTATTGGTTTATTATTGTCATGTGTATGAAACATTTTCGTTTGCGTGCTACCCAATCAATTCTGATAATATTGTATAATACAATCAAGCCACACTCACTTACTGGTACTTCATCTAAAGTGAAGAGAAAACTACCAAAGTGCAGAATATAATTCTTCAGCATTGTAGTGTATCAATTCCAAAGAAAGAGCCCAAAGTCTGACACGAGGTAGGTTGGAAGATTGGGACTTTACCCTCGCACATGGAAGGAGTCTCAGAAGTCGGATAACAAAGAATAAGAAACAATTCTTGAGTCTGGTTGTATGTGTTTTCAAGCTTTTATCTCTTTTGTCCAATGAGATCAGGGAGAAGAGGGAGTGACCAAGGTAAAAAGGGTGTTTGATTATGTTGACTGCTTTCCTGAGGAAGGATGAAGTGTACATTGAGTCAATGGTGGGGCGTCTGATAGGGCTAGATCATTGGCAGTATTTAAAAATGAAGTAGATATGTTTTTGAAGGCTCTGGGGAAGTGGAGAGGGGGTACACCACCCATGATCTCATTAAATGGTGGCACAGTCTTGAGCGGATGAGTGGATTACTGCTCCTAGTTTCTGGTTGAAAGAAACATGCATAGTCTCCCACAACAATAGTGGAACCGAGAACATGCAACCAGCTTCAGTCAGAGCTGGCAAGGGGATGAGCGGACTGGGCCATCTCCTGCCTGTTACTCTCACTAGCTAATTTACCATCAATTTAATTTGGCAGAAGCAATCTTAACTCTGCTTGTATTATGTACAGCAAAAGCAATGGGACCTAACAGCATCCTGACGTATTCCACAGATATCTATTCTTTAGAGTCATACAGAGTGGAAACGTGGCCCAACTTGACCACGCTGACCAACGTGTCCCATCTGCACTAGTCCCACCCGTCTGCGTTTGGCCCATAACCCTCTAATTCTATCCTATCCAGGTGCCTGTCTAAATGTTTCTTAAACATTGCAATATTACCTGCCTCAACTACCTCCTCTGGCAGCTTGTTCCATACACCCACCAACATTTGTGTTAAAAAAAAAGTTACCCCTCAGCTCCTAGTAAATCTTTCCCCCCTCATCTTAATCCTGTGTCCTCTGGTTCCTGTTTCCCCTTATCTGGGCAAAAGATCCAGAACCAAGGGCCACAGTTTAAGAATAAGGGGTAAGCCATTTAGAACGGAGATGAGGAAACACTTTTTCTCACAGAGAGTTGTGAGTCTGGAATTCTCTGCCTCGGAGGGCGGTGGAGGCCGGATCTCTGGATACTTTCAAGAGAGCTAGATAGGGCTCTTAAAGATAGCGGAGTCAGGGGATATGGGGAGAAGGCAGGAACGGGGTACTGATTAGGGATGATCAGCCATGATCACATTGAATGGCGGTGCTGGCTCGAAGGGCCGAATGGCCTTCTCCTGCACCTATTGTCATTTACCTGGTCTATTCCTCTCATGATTTAGTGCACCTCTCCTCATCCTCCTGAGCTCGTCCTAGCCTGCTCAACCTCTCCCTATAGCTCAGGTCTTTGAGTCATGGTGACATCCTCATAAATCTTATCTGCACCCTTTCCAACTTGACAACATCTTTCCTGTAACATGGTGACCAAAACTGATCACAATTCTCAAAATGTGGCCTCACCAACATCTATAACATCTAACTATAACATGACCTCCCAACTTCTATACTCAATACTCTTGACAGATGAAGGCCAATGTGCCGAAGCTTTTTTGACCACCTATTTACCTGTGACACCACTTTCAAGGAACTATGTACCTGTATTAGATCCCTCTGTTTTACAACACTCCCAGAGCACTACCATTCCTGGTTATAAATGACACAACTTGCTGGGGTAACCCAGTGGGTCAGGCAGCATCTATGGAGAGCATGGATAAGCAATGTTTCAGTTTAGGACTCTTCAGACAAGCATGCAAACCAGTATCTACAGTTCCTTGTGTCTGCTCTTATCTTGTCGATTTTGAACCCATGAGGAATCACTCTCACTCATTAAAGTAAATTATGTTGTCATTGACACTGGTAAGAACCTACTCACCAGAGCTCAGTTTGGGTTCCATCAGGGGCATTTGATTCCAGCATGTTGTACCTAGACATAAATATCCACGGTGAAGTGAAATTGCCTTATAAGTGTTTATTTAACCAGGTTTTGTATCAAGGAGTTCTTGTTAAATTGATCCAATACATATTAAGAAGATAACGTTCAACTAACCAGTATAATACACAGAGCAAAATAAGGTGATTGTCAATGTTAGGAGACAAATCATTTCTACCATTGGACATTGTTTCAGGACGTCCACAGGACACTGCTTTGTCTATCCCAACATTAACTCCATGCCAACATCAATTAAGAGTGGGAGACGATCTGTGATAATTGGACTATGTCTGTTCCATTCATTCTGTGCAAGCAGCAAAAGCTGAACAACAATCCGGCATTACACAAAGTGCTGAAGTAACTTAGAGGGTCAGGTAGCATCTGTAGAGAAAAATGATGGGTGATGTTTTGGGTTGGGATACTTTTTCAGACCGTTGGTATAAACCAGCATCTGCAATTCTGTTTCTAACATTCAGGCATGGGCCAATAAGTAGCAATTTTACTTCGGAGTCTTGTGAGTGACTTCGTGAAGACCCCGCCAGCACGCATGCACGATATATCGTCGCTCGCATTTGCAGTCGACAGCTGGAAGGGGGAGTGCGCTTCCCCAACGGCATCTTCAAATAGGCCTCAAGGTAAGTTTAAACTAACCATGAGCTGGTTAGTTCTTGTGAGGAAAGTCTTTACTTACAGGAACGATGGAGTCAAAGAAAGGAAAGGCGAAACATGCCTCCAAGGGCCGCGGGACTTCGGACGGGAGTCAGCGGCTGCAATCCCCAGAGCTGGCCACAACACCGGCAGCACCTGCTCCGCGGGCCGGGGAAAAATCGTGGAAGTCGGGGAGCCCTGTGCAGTTGGCAGGGCCCGACTCTCCACCACAGCAGGCTAAGGAGCTGCACGTTGGTCGGAGCACCGCGCGGGAGCAGGGTAGGCAAGACCCTGACTCCCTGCCGCTATCGCCCAAACAGCAACGGGCTAGCGGCAAACAGGTGTGTAAAACCGTGCCACGGTCAACGGCATGTTCTGTTTCCCCTGTGTTACAGGTCTACAGAGGGAAGACCGGGGGAAAGCCGCACCAAGGTCGAGCCCCGCTGCAGCGGCCGGCATCGACATGCCACCGGAGAAGTCTGCCAGATCGCGGACTGGTGATGGACCTGCTGGGAAGTCGGGGAGCCCCGCAGGAGCGGGAGGTACCGGCTCACCACCGGGGCAGGCTGCCAGAGTGCAGGCTGGTGGCAGTGTATTTCGGTCATGTGGCCCCGCTGAGGCGGCTGGCAGCGACTATGCGCAGTCTCAGTCCCATATAACCGGGACTGGCGGTAAGCCCGCGCGGATGTCGGGGAACCCCGCTGCGGCGGCCAGCACCGACTCGTCTCCGCTACTGTCATACCAGACGGGCAGACCGCTACAGTCCGGAAGACGGCGGACTAGCGGCATGTCCGCGCTGGAGTCGTGTAGCCCCGCAGGAGCGGCAGGCAGCGACTACCTGCCAACATACCCTAGACATCACCTCGACGAGGTGCGGTCCGTTGGCAGAAGACGCAGTAGTTCTGGAGAACCTGGGGAAGTTGACTTGCCGTCCGCAGATAGCGGCGGCGATCGTATGGCACAGATGGAGCGCATGATGGAGCAGCTGCTTGAGCGGGACCTGCAACATCAAGAACGAGGGTCCCTGGGATCTAGGAGCCACGCAGCGGGTCCACCCAGTGTTTCTCCTTCGTCCATGGGCAGTGCCTGGAGTCAGCGGTTAGCTGACTTTGAAGAGGCGTTGGCGCAGGAACTCCGAAGATATCCCTGAGGAAGAGCTACTGGAGGTAGTTTTCAAATTTGCCCAGCCAGGGCATTCAGGGAAACCGCTACAGGCCAAACTAGCGGCGGGCATAAATTACCTCATAACTCACCAGCTGCAGGAACAGGTGTTGACGGAGGCTATGGACAAATACAAAGCACCAGGTAATTGTATATCGCTTCATCTCCCAACAGTCAACACGCCCATCTGGGGGAACATTAGTCCCAGGATCAGGGCCCAGGAGCTAAAAATTCAAAAGATCCTCAAACTGTTGACATCAGGCATCACGGCATTTGCCAAAATCCTGGACGGGACCGAGATGACGGAGGAGCAACAGGATGCTCTGGCTCTATTGTGTAATACACAATACGAGATCAACTGTTTCCAGAAAAGCTCCATCCGCCCCACACTCAACCCTAAATTTGCGGGGTTGTGTAAAGCCTCTGCTACTCCGCCGCCGAGGCAGTTGTTCGGGGAAGACCTGCCTAAACAGGTCAAAGACCTGGATGAGGAGGCAAAAGCAGTGGGCGTAATGAAACCACCGTCATCGGCCAGGCCACAGGCGTATCGGAGGCACCATCCATACGTAAATACCAGGCCTCGGGGTCAACCCAACAGGGCACCGAGAGCATATCCACCGGCCGCACCCTACCAGCAGAAGCCTTTTCTTAGGGCAGGGCCAACAGCGGTCGGCATGGAAGATGCGCCACCCCCCCCCCACCCCATAAACACAACGTCCCACGAAAGCTCAGAACATCAAGCCCCGCCGGTAACCATGAAGTTAAGGGGGGGTCTGGTTCTCTTGAGAGTGCTGCATGCATAACCTCATAAGTAGGAGGCAGGTTGCGTGCATTCTGGGGTGCATGGAGGACTATAACTTCTGATACCTTTATTCAGGGTTATGAGATTGAATTCATAAATGGGCATCTTCCCCCATCAACATGTACCTGACCGGAAATTTGCACTTTCTCAAAAAGAGAAAAGGCTATGTAGAAATATTAAGGCTATCTGCCAAGGGGGTAATAGAAAAATGACACATGAACCTCTTGAGTTTGTGTCTAACATCTTTACCATAACCAAAAAAGATGGTGGATGTCGAATTATCATTGATTTAACCCACTTGAATACCTTTGTACAACATACCCATTTCAAAATGGAGACATTTGAAATGGCTAAACAGCTGATTTCCCAAGGGTGCTTCATGGCCTGCATCGATTTAAAAGAAGCATACTATTCAGTACCTATAAGGGAACATCACTGGAAATTCTTAAAATTTGTCTGGATGGGGCAACTGTGGCAATACAAAGCCCTACCCAATGGGCTTACCACAGCCCCTAGGTTATTTACCAAAATTTGAAAAACCAATATTGGCATCTCTTAGACAACAAAATCACATAGTCATGGCATATTTAGATGACATCTTAATTGTGGGGAAAACTCTTGAAATAGCTGAACTAGCAGTAACAGCTACCAAAACATTATTCGAGAAACTAGAGTTTGTTATCCATCCAGACAAATCTAAGTTCGACCCATCTGTGGTTATGGACTATCTGGGATTCACGATTAACACCAATCATATGATTGTCACTATCCCAGCCAGCAAAGCAATAGACATAATAGAGTAATGTAACAGCCTTGCTTGCGCCAGGAAACGGACTATTAGACATGCTGCTAAGGTAATTGGAAAGTTTATAGCTATATTTCCAGCTGCGCAATTTGGGCCATTACACTATCAAAACTTGCAAAGAGCAAAAATCTCAGCATTAAAAGTAAATGCTGGACATTTTGACAGGCCTATGCAGCTGCCGATCAAGGCAAAAAATGAGCTACAATGGTTGGTTAGCAATATTAGTGATTGTTTTAATACCATCATTATATCCAACCCATCAGTCGTGTTACAAACCGATGGAAGTGCCCAAGGCTGGGGAGCTACCGACACCACTTCTAGTTGTGGCGGCAGATGGGATTTGTACGAGTCTACACTTCAGTCACAAGGTAGAAACTATTTGGAAATGCTGGGAGCATTTCACGGGCTGCAGGCTTACTGCACGAATTTACATCATATGCATGTCTGTTTTCAAATAGATAATACCACTGTGGTGGCATATTTAAACCATATGGGTGGTATCAAGTCAATATCTTGGGATGAATTGGCAAATACAATTTGGCTCTGGTGCATTGAAAGAAATATTTGGATATCAGCTACTTACCTTCCGGGTAAGCTCAATACAGTGACGGACACCGGGTCACGAGTATTCAATGACAACATCGAGTGGATGTTGAACCCCCAAATATTTGCTAAAATTATAGCTAAATTTGGAACACCAGATATCGATCTTTTTGCGTCTAGGTTGAACCATTAGATACCAATATATGTATCTTGGGAACCAGATCCTGGGTCAGTGGCAATGGATGCATTCTCGCTACATTGGGGGAAATGGTTTTTCTATGCATTTCCCCCATTCTGCCTCATCAGTCGGGTATTGCAGAAAATTCAACTGGATTCTGCAACAGGCATTCTGATAATACCTGACTGGCCTACACAACCATGGTACCCGGTGGTCCTCAATATGCTAAAAGTTCCATGGGCACAAATTACCAAATGCCCAGATTTTGTCACCAACCACATCACTGGGTAGTGTCATCCGTGCCATGGTCATCTGAACCTGTTGGCTTGTAGGTTCTGAAGAGGCCACTGCTGGAATTCGGACTGTCATCCAGGACCATCGATTTCATAACGGCGTCGTGCAGAGAGTCCACTAGGAAGCAGTACCTAACCCACATCAGGAAATGGGACGCCTACTGCAGTCGGACCAAGACCACCTACAACTCTGCCACGATCCCTAACGTGTTGGAATTCCTCACGGACCTTCATTTTGATGAGGGACTCAGCTACAGTGCCATAAATAGTGCCAGGAGTGCACTATCGTCCTACCTCAATATAGGAGTGGGATTGCACCAGCTGGTTTCTAAACTAATGAGGGGTATTTTTAATACTAACCCTCCACTACCAAGATACAACATTACCTGGGATGTAGGGGTGGTGTTGACCCTGCTCAGGAGCTGGTCGCCTATGATGAGGTTACTGCTGGATAGACTCACCTACAAAGTGGTGATGCTGATGGCACTGACATCTGCACAACGGGTCCAGACTCTGCAGAAACTGAGATTGGACAGTATGGTCTCGACCCCTGACAAAGTAGCCTTCTTTATAGAGGAGTTGCTTAAGCAGCACAGACCTGGATCTACAGGGCTGTAATTGGAATTCCGAGCGTACCCTGTTGATGCTACACTCTGCATAGCCACCCATCTTCGGCATTATATCAAAGTCACACACCATCAGGAAGATGGAGCAGGGTCTGTTCATCAGCCACAAGAACCCACATTACTGGGTGACGGTGCAGACTATCTCCAGGTGGCTCGGGGTGGTATTGGGTGCAGCAGGTATCGATACTAACATTTTAAAATCTCATTCTACCAGGGCTGCATCCACATCAGCGGCGAGGACCATGGAGGTTCCCATGGATCATGTCCTCGCAACCGCGGGCTGGGCCAGTGAGACAACCTTTTCAGCGGTTTTACAATAAGCCTGTGGCAGCTCCCGTAACGTTTGCGGAGTCAGTTTTAAGTACTGTTCCATAAAACATTTATCCCCGAGTTAGGGGTTTATTGTTTGTATTTTAATAAATACGTTATTATTTTTCAGCTTGTTCAAGTCTGAAATACGTTAACATACTTCCTCCATCAGAAATTGCGGCAGTGTGTGAGCATGGACGTGGTCCAGGGCATGAAATCACAGAGCTTTGAAATCTTCATGAAGTAACTCGCGTGACTCCGAAGTAAAATAGTAACATTAAATGAGAACTTACCAGTTTGTAGTTTGATCTTTATTTTATGAGGAGTTGCAATGAGGGATTTCGTGCCCTCCGCTCCCAACCCTCTATCATATGGACAACTGGTATATAGAGTCTCTTCAATCTTACTATCTTTAGTCATTGTTGTTATCTGTGATTCCACACCGCTGCTTTGAAGAATGTCGCGCATGCGTGCTGGCGGGGTCTTCACGAAATCCCTCATCGCAACTCCTCATAAATAAAGATCAAACTACAAACTGGTAAGTTCTCGTTTAATCTTACTAATAATGTTCATATCACACAAGTGCCAGACAATCAGCTTCATTATCATCACTGTATTAATTATCACTACTAAATCCTCTCTTGTAGGCACCTGGCCATTCCACTCTTCTAAGTTTCCCTTCATCATAAATCATTCTGGTTAGGAAATGCATTGTTGGTGGGTCCAAATCCTGGAACTTGTTACGTAACATCATCGTGGTAGACCTTTGCCTATGGGATACAGCAGTGCAAGAGGCTGGTTCACCACCATTCTTACAAAGGCAGTTAGAAGACAATAAACACTGGCCTTGCTAAATATGCTTCCTTTGGTATAACAATAAAACATCATGATGAGGTTATGATGGAAAGTTAGACACTAAATACTAGAGAGGGTAGCAGGGTTCCGACCCGAAACGTCACCTATGCCTTTTCTCCAGAAATGCTGCCTGACCCACTGAGTTGCTCCAGCATTTTGTGTCTATCTTCGGTATAAACCGTCATCTGCAGTTCTTTCCTACAGATGATGGCTAGTTTTCTTTCTGAAATGTTGGCTTGAAGCAACTTAATAAATTTCAATTTACTGAACCAATTCTTTATTCAATTTTTTAAATTTCATCATTTGAAATGTCCTAATTGTTTTGGCAAGATTCAATCTGGTATCGCTGGATCAAAGATTCAGACCTTGAGATGCCAGTCCAGTAAATTAGCTGCAATGTTGCTGTGTCCTGTATTCTTCCCAAATGTTTTAAACTGCCCTAATCAAAATTATCATTGATGCTCTGGTTAACTGTGTGGTATACTTTCCTTGCTCTTTAAAGGACTTCATCAAATAGTATTTTGATCTTTCCATTTCAACCTAACCTGATCTGTTATTATAGGAACAGCTCCATTAGTGTCTTCTGAGCAATGAAATTATTATGCCAACATTCTTGAAATTTAGCTCATCGAGAATTCTTCCGTTCATGCCCTATCTTGTTTATCCGTAAGCCACTAACCTGCTGTTGTAAACATTTACAATTCTCATTCGCGTGGATAAACACAGGGTTGCATTATTATTACCCGGTACTTTGATTAGGAATTGATTTAAATTCTGCAGACGTTGTTGCTGCAGCCAGGCAGTAATCAAGGGAGTTTGATAAATACACAAAAGCTGCTAGAAGGAATTAGTTCAGTGCAATTGTTTTTTTTGTTCCCTGAAAGGCTCTAACCATGCCATATGGCAAAAGCAAGACTAAGGATGTGTTGGGATCTATGCAGCATTTCTGTGTGGCTATTTGGACAAGCGAAGGAGCATAGATTTGGTCCTCAGCTGATAGACATAGTGGCCCAAAGTTTTTAGGGCTAAATGGTAACGGACAGATATACCTGTATATGCAAAAGATAATTGCTTTGAATTTTGAGTAGCAGGGCTGTTGTGTTGCATTGTGGAAGCCAATGCCAGGTAAGAGATTCTGCACTGAACTGCAGATATTTCACATGCATAATTCAGTTGTGGCAGGATAATAAGTAGATAATCATATGGAATATCTGATATTAATAATGTTACTGTTTGTGGGAGCTTGATGTATACAAATTGTTGTGCTTTCTACGTTACAAAAGTGACCACATTTAAAAAGTATATCATTATCTGTAAAGCACTTCCAAATTGAGGTCACGTACAAGTTCTTAATTTTTTTTGGAGATTAAGCCAGCATGTAGTGGAATCACTCGGCAGTATACAATCCTTTTTGTCACATGTTCTCTTCCAGTCCGCTGTTGCTACACGTCCTGCATCGTACGGAGGAGGAGTGTAATAGTTCATTTCCTGGACCATTGCCAGTTGTCTGTGTGCTTCTTGGTGTGACTCTTTTACCCTTTATTAAACTGCAGCAAATGCTAACTGCTGGTAACCACGCAATGTTTAATACCCAGGGCTGACCCAGCAAATAAAAAAAAACATGGGGTTCCAAACAAATGTTCATGCAAATATAATTTGGTTAAATGATTATTAGTAAACAGTCCTATCTGGGAATCTGTCACATTTTATCAATCAGGGTTACAAGCAAAACAAAGAGATGTCATATGAATTATGGCTCAAAGCTTTATCCATTCAAGCCACAAGCAAATTAAATGAGTACACACTGTTATTTCCTAACCTAAATGATGGCTGGAGAGTTTAAAATAGTAGCTTCAGTACGATGCAATTGGCATAGGGCAAAATATCCTGGTTACCTATGGTGAGATTCGTCACTTCATTTATTTTATTTGAAAATATATTACTTCTAGTTTTTAATGTAAGACTGAACCTTAAGGGCAACTAAAATAATCTGCTGCCTGCTTTGAAAAGGAATGTGGCACTGTTGAATTATGATCTTGAAAATGCCAAAACTCTAAGATAAACCACAGTATTGATTTTCCAGCTTTTTATAGTCTTGTCATATAGACATAGATACATAGTCAACATGTGCATGAGTAGGCCATTCTGTCCTTCAAGCCAGCACCACCATTCAATGTGATCATGGCTGATCATTGGAGCCAGGATGTTTAGGCACTAATAAACTCTGAAATAGGCAGGCAAAAAGGCAAAATAAAATTACAAAAAAGGCACAAAAAAGGCATTTATTGACAAAAAAGGCACAAAAAGGCATGTATTTTCACCACCAAAATATGGTTAAAAATGATAATATAAAGGTATACTACATTAAATGACCAAAATTGTTGTTAACTGGTGGTAAACTATGCCGTCTGTCAGACAGAATATGCTTCAGTTGTTAAAAACTTCTTTCTACCTCGGCTGAGGTGCATACCCGAAACAAGCTATAGACTCTATATTCATGTCAATATCTTGTGCATTACGACTATCTTTGAGAACCTTAGCTATGTTTTGTGTTTCTTCAAGATCTCTGTTAGGTAAAATCACTTTCTCACATTTTCCTTGTATGTCTTTACCTATATTGCCAGGAATTTTACGAATATCATCAGTTACTTTGGTGAAAACCTGCAAGTTATTTACTAATGTTTTGCCACGTTTCTCAAGGCAAGTGATAGCCTGTGGGAAGTTTGCAAATTTGGAAGCAATAAACACAAGATCGCGGTGGAGGGACTGTGTCTGCATGATTTCACTGACGATCCTGAGCAGATTCTTCTTCAAAACAGTTGACGATATTGTTTATCTTTTCAAAAATTGCAGCATAGTAGAGTACAGCATAGAGCCATGTACCCCACCTAGTCAAAATGGGTTGAGGAGGTTGCGGAATCTCGGGTGCCATTTCCTTGAACAACTGCACAAGTGATGGTGCTTTGTGGAAGATTTTCTTGACCAAAAACCTCTGAGAAATTTGCCTTCCAATTTCCACAGTGGCGGTCCAGCATCAATGAATGCCTGCACAGATTACCCAAACTCTGATTTGCGACTGGAGCCAGCAGTAAATATAGTGAGGAGACAAGTTTGGGTATTTCACTTGGATAATCTACACCCCAGCGGTATCAACATTGACTTCACTAATATTAGATAGCCCTTGTCTTCTCCCACCTCCTCCTTCCCCTTCCCAGCTCTCCTACTGTCTCCACCTCTTCCTTTATTTTTCCTGCCACCCCCGACATCAGTCTGAAGAAGGGTCTCGACTCGAAACGCCGCCTATTCCTTCTCTCCATTGATGCTGCCTCACTTGCTGAGTTTCTCCAGCATTTTTTGTCTTCGATTTTTCCAGCATCTGCAGTTTTTTCTTAAATAGATCTTGGAGAAGACTGAACCAGCAGGCAGCAGCACGAACGAATGAACGACCGACGGTGGCGTCCCCGGTTTCGCCCCAGTCGTGGACATTTTCTTGTAAGTTATACTGTATTAACACTTTAATAATAACTTATTAATATTAACATAGAAAACGTCATTGTAATCACAGTACAACTAGAGAAAATAGCACAATCCTTTATCAAAATGGCAAAAAAAGGCTGATTTAGGCAATCGATCGTGAAAAGGGCATTATCCTGGTGAAATCATCAAAAAAGGCATGAAAAGGCACATGGCATTTATGGCAAAATCCTGGCTCTACTGATCATTCACAACCAGTACCCCGTTCCTGCCTTCTCCCTATACCTCTTGATTTCACTAGCCCTAAGAGCTCTATATAACTCTCTTTTGAATGCATCCAGCGAATCGGCCTCCACTGCCATCTGAGGCATAGAGTTCCACAAATTTACAACTCTCTTTGTGAAAAAGCTTTTTTTCATCTTGGTTCTAAATGAGCCCCTTTTTCTTAAACTCTAGCCCCTGGTTCTCGACTTCCCCAACATCGGCAACATGTTTCCGGCATCTACCGTGGCCAATCCCTTAATAATTTTATATGTTTCTATAAGATCCCCTCTCATCCTAAATTCCAGTGAGACCAGTCGCTCCATTCTTTCATCATATGACAGTCCCACCATCCTAGGAATTAACCTTGTGAACCTCCCCTCATTATGAAGGTCAATATGCCATTAGCTTTCTTCACTGCCTCTTGTACCTGTATGCTTACTTTCAGTCATCCAGGTCTCATTGTACTTCCCTTTTTCCAAACCTGACACCATTCAGATATCTGCATTCCCTTTCTTGCCTCCAGTAACCTCATATTTATCCACATTATACTGCATCTGCCCACTTAGGCTATGGGCTGAGCATCAAAAATGTGTCTAAATATCAGTTTTCGTGACCCAGGTCACAGAACTACATGAAAGTTTCCACAGATTTAAATGAAATATAATTGAGAAGGATGTCATAACTCGCCAGTGCCAAAAGTTGCACATTAATTAATTAAACTAATTAGAAAATGAGATTGGGAAAGTAAGTGCCATCTAGTGGCCAAAGCCCATATTACACCATGGGCCGCTTATTTCAGTGTTGCAGTCCATTTAGAAACATAGAAACATAGAAATTAGGTGCAGGAGTAGGCCATTCGGCCCTTCGAGCCTGCACCGCCATTCAATATGATCATGGCTGGTCATCCAACTCAGTATCCCGTACCTGCCTTCTCTCCATACCCTCTGATCCCCTTAGCCACAAGGGCCACATCTAGCTCCCTCTTAAATATACCCAATGAACTGGCCTCAACTACCCTCTGTGGCCATAAAAAATATGTGGCCATTTAAACCATATATTATTATACCAACACTATATTATTGTAAACATGACTGTAATCATATATAATTAAGTATAATTATATTATATAAAAATAATATGATGAATATAATTGTGAGTTTTTTTAATGACACTGTCGCAGAGGTCCTGCTCCCGAACCAGCCTAAATAATGGGTGAGGGGAGTTCCTGTGGGTTCCTCCCTTTACTGAACCCTACTGACTGCCAGTGTGCATAGTGGGGGTCACGGCCATAGTGGGACTGGGGCAGTGCCAGGCTGGAGGACATCTTCCAGTCGCTTTAATAGGAAATGTAATGAGACTGCAGCAGAAGTCCCGGGTTTTAAGGGCTCATGAACCTGCCTAATTAAAGGGTCAGGACAGATCCTCTGGGTTCCCCAGTTTACTGAACCCCACTGACTGCCATAGTGGGGGTAACGGCCATAGTGGGACTGGGGCAGGGCCAGGCTGGGTGACAGACCTGTAAGAGATCTGTCTTATTTCTGATGTAAATGTCACATCCTGACCAAGAATCGAATGCTCTGATGTTTACTCGATGAGTATTCATTTTAAGCTCCAATGAGCCTATATTTATGTTAGAGACCCCCCCCCCCCCGATGGTGCCTTTGCAAATGAGGGATATTACCTTTAACCTAAAATAACCCTAAAAGTGTTGCATAGTTTGAGTATCTGTAGTTTGTGTGTGTGTCTGTGTATACCTGTCAAACCTGTATCTGTGGATGTATGTGTGTGCATGGATGCGTACATGTATGTCTGCGTGCAGATGGGTGTGTGTGGATGTATGTGTGCATGTATGTATGGAAGTGTGAGTACGGATGGATGTGTGTGTGGATGAACTGTCATTCACCAGCACGCCATTATCATAAGTAATTCACTCGTTTAAATAAGTTGACCAAATAAACAGCAAAATGATCGACACTAAAATAAAACATATAATCATTTATTTCCCCAATTTATTTGTTTGCATTACATCTGATCTTCATCTGAATATTCTTCATCAGATTCCAAGTCTTTTGATAAGTTTTGGTAAGTCCATTGATAAGTTAGTTGAAGTTCAAGTGGAGGGTCAGGCAGAGGCTACAAAAAAAAAATCTCATAGTCATTAAGTCAGCATGGACTTTAATTCATAAAATTCCAATCTCTTCTTAATGTTAATGAGAATAACAGTTACTACCATAGATAGATTAGTTCAAGTTCACATACACCAATTCATTTCTACATAAACATCAGCCATTTCTGACCATTTCTCACTCCAATGGAAGCCTATAAAGTGCAATGAATATTCGTCCGTTTTTCTCCCGTGGTTGGGGCCTGGAAACGGCCGCTGCGGACGGCACTATGTACAGCCTTCCCCCCCCCCCCCCCCCTGGACATGATCCAAACACACTCCACGTTCGCGAATCGGCCGCTTCTTAATTGAGACAGCGGCTTCACATAGGCCCCGCGATCGGAGCACTTCTACTCGATAAGTTATCGCAGGCAGCTCCGAGATTAGATATTAAAGACTTATTAGACTCCAACAAGCTGGCATTAGTGACAATCTCTAATTTACCTTGTTATGGATACACATAGTTTAGGCCCTCAACTTCATGAGTGAACGAATGAGTGAGTGAGTGAATTGGTGTGTGAATGAGTCAATGTACAGCCTCCAAATCTCATGTTTTCACATTATAAAGGGTGCAATTAAATTAATTAAAGTCCATACAGATTAATTTTAATAAATTCATACTTTAGATCTTACCTTGCGGTTGATTCACAAAGTTTGACTGGTTTCAACTTTGTGTTGCAGCATCTCAGCAGCGACTTTGCTTTCAAGACTTTCTTCCACTTCTATCCACTTAGCTGCACATTCTTCAGACTTCTTACTGCTTTTCTCACTAAATCCAATTACCCTGCTTCAAGTTTCCACGACGTATTCCACAGAACTAGAAATAACTTTCATCGGAATCTCCAGTAAAACAGGCATCAGTGAAGTCCCCTCAGCCATGTTGTGTGCTCCCTGCCTAGCTAGCCTGAAACAAAGCGCGTGATTGGCCAACTGGCATACAACTCAATGTTTAACATGCTTTGATTGGACTAAAAATACCAGAACATTTTCTGTTTTTTCTCTAATTTAATAAAAATGTGCAAGTCTTGTTCTTGGTGAGTTTCAGGGGATGATTTATATAATATTTATACACAATATGTGAAAATTTCATGTAGTTCTGTGACTTGGGTCACGAAACATTGGAATAAAGCTCCTCGGCCCATAGCCTAACTCACCCAACCTGTCCAAGTCACTCTTCATCCTCATAGCATCCTCTTCACAGTTCACACTGCCTCCCAGCTTTGTCTTCTGTAAATTTGTTAATGTAACTTTTAATTCCTTCATCTAAATCATTAATGTATATTGTAAATAGCTGCGGTCCCAGCACCAAGCCATGTGACACCCCAATAGTCACTTCCTGCCATTCCGAAAGGGACCTGTTAATCCTTACTCTTTGTTTCCTGTCTGCCAACCAATTTTCTATCCATGTCAGCACTCTACCCCCAATACCATGTGGTCCACTTTTGCCCACTAATCGCCTGTGTGGGACCTTATCAAATGCTTTCTGAAAGTCCAGGTACACTACATCCACTGGCTCTCCCTTGTCCATTTTACTTGCTACACCCTCAAAAAATTCCAGCGGATTTGTCATGCATGATTTCCCCTTCGTAAATCCATGCTGACTTGGACCGATCCTGTTACTGCTTTCCAAATGCGCCGTAATTACATCTTCGATAATCGACTCTAGCATCTTCCCCACTACCGATGTAAGGTTAACTGGTCTATAATTCCCTCCTTTCTTGAAAAGGGGGATAACATTAGCTACCCTCCAATCCACAGGAACTAATCAGAATCTATAGAACATTGAAAGATGATCACCAATGTGTCCACAATATCTAGAGCCACCTCCTCGAGTACCCTGGGATGCAGACCATCAGGCCCTGGGGATTTATCAGCCTTCAGTCCCATCAGTCTACCCAACACCATTTCCTAACTAATGTTAATTTCCTTCAGTTCATCCGTAACCCTAGGACCTCTGTCCCCTAGTACATCTGGGAGATTGTTTGTGTCTTCCTTAGTGAAGGCAGAACCAAATTACCTGTTCAACTCATGTGCCATTTCCTTGTAAACCATAATAAATTCACCTTTTTCAGTCATCAATGGTCCAACTTTGGTTTTAACTAATGTAAGAAGCTTTTACAATCCTCCTTTATATCCTTGGTTAGCTTACCTTCATACTTCATCTTTTCTCCCTGTATTGCTTTTTTAGTTGCCTTCTGTTGATCTTTAAAAGTTTCCCAACCCCCTGGCTTCCCACTCACCTTTGCTATGTTATAAGTCTTCGCTTTTATTTTTATACTGTCCTTGATTTCCCTTGTCAGCCATGATTGCCTCTTACTCCCCTTAGAATCTTTCTTCCTCTTTGGAATGAAATGATCCAGCATCTTCTGGATTATTCCCAGAAACACCAGCCATTGCTGTTCTACTGTCATCCCTGCTAGGGTCCCTTTCCAGTCAACTTTGGCTAGTTCCTCCCTCATGCCAACATAGTCCCCTTTGTTCAACTGCAATACTGACACTTCCGATTTTACCTTCTCCCTCTCAAATTGCAGATTAAAACTTATCATGTTATGTTCACTACCTCCTAATGACTCCTTTACTTTGAGTTCCCTTATCAAATCCGGTTCATTACACAACACTAAATCCAGAATTGCCTTCTCCCTGGTAAGTTCCAGTACAAGCTGCTCTAAGAATCCATCTCGGATGCACTCTACAATCTCCCTTTCTTGGGGTCCAGTACCAACCTGATTTTCCCAGTCTACCTGCATGTTAAAATCTCTCATAACCACCATAGCATTACGTTTGTTACATGCTAATTTTAACTCCTGATTCAACTTGCACCCTAGCTGCAGGCTACTGTTTGGGTGCCTGTAGATAACTCCCATTAAGGTCCTTTTACACTTACAATTTCTCAGTTCTATCCACTATGACTCTACATCTTCTGATTCTATGTCACTCCTAGTAAGGGACTGAATTTCATTCCTTACTAACAGAGCCACCCAACCCCTGCCCACATGTCTGTCTTTTCGATAGGACGTATGCCCCTGAATATTCAGTTCCCAGCTCCGATCCTCTTGCAGCCATGTCTCTGTAATTCCCACAACATCATACTTACCAATTTCTAACTGAGCCTCAAGCTCATACACTTTATTTCTTATACTTCACTTTGATATGTGATGTACTTAATGCGTGATATTTCTCAAAACCTCAAAACTCAGCTACCCATAACTGTGTTGTAATAACTAGCCATGCTTCTAAATGATGTAAAGTACAAAGTGTGCTTTTTAAGCACAAAAGTGCTTTTTCTAAAAAACAAATATGTCATCTATTACAATGTTTCTCCATTGTTCAAGTTGACATATTACGACTTTGCTTTTAGTGTACTCCACTGTATTTTAATAAATCTCAGTGGAAGAAGCAGTTCAGTGCAACTCTGTGTAAACTTCATGCATTATTCAAACTGGGACCTTTAACACTAAAGACCATTTTTGATTTGTGGAGAGAAATAAATTGCAGTTTGAAAAAAAAGGCACTCAAATTCAACGGCAGAAATCTGACTGGTAGAAACCATTAGATTATTATATGCAGTGGTTAGTCATGGCAGGATGCAATTATCATTTAATATGTGATGTTGATTACAATTCACACACGGATTAAATTTTAGTTAACAGAGTTCATTAACTTGTCGACAATTAAATTAACACTTTAAAACAAAGCAGATGGCTGAGGATGTTGTATTTGTATTTTTCAATTTTGTTGCTGCCAAATGAACACACTGATTTAAAATAGATAAAGCTTTTTGGATTATGCTGATTTACTGTTTACACTTTACATGATTTTGTAAAGCTATTAAAGGTTTTGATAAATTAGACATGTAATATTTGCTGTTTTGACATAAAATTCCCAAATGGCAGACATGTTACGAAAAATAAAGGACATTGATGACAAATATGCATCTGACCCTGACCCTAAATTTTATAAAGAACGCCTTAGGTTACAAACAGACTTTGACCTCATATCTACTAATAAAGCCAAGCTACGACTGCTTAAATCTAGGCAACACTTTTTTGAATCTGGGGATAAAGCTGGGAAGTTTCTGGCCTATCAGGCCAGAACCGAGGCGACTTCACGGCTAATTCCAGCCATTAGATCTAGCTTGGGGGAGATCCACACTGATCCTCTTAGAATTAATGAAGCATTTGCTAAATTCTACGCTGAACTATACGCTTCCGATTGTCCTCCCACTGCAGATGACATGCTCCGTTGTATGACGTTTCCCCGAATTGACGATGAAGCCACGAGAGACTTGGGTGGTCCTATAACTGTTGCTGAGGTCCAAGCAGCCATCACATCATTGCAAAGCGGAAAGCCGCCCGGCCCTGACGGCTTCACTGTAGAATATTACAAAGCTTTCCCTGCTCTCCTCGCACCTGTCCTGAGAGATAGGTACAATGAGGCGTTTCTACATCGTCGCCTACCGCCCACCTTGTCGTGGGCTACTATCTCCCTAATTCTTAAAAAGGATAAAGATCCCCTGATTTGTAGTAGCCACAGGCCAATTTCACTCCTGAATGTGGACCTCAAAATCCTCTCTAAAGTCCTTACGCTCCGTCTTCAACAAGTGATGCCCTCTATTATCTCGTTAGATCAAACAGGGTTCATGCCAGGCTGACAGTCCTCCCACAATACTAGGAGTCTCCTTAACATCATCCATTGACCAAATAGTGAGACCCCGGAGATAGTGGTCTCCCTTGACGCCGAAAAAGCTTTCGACAGGGTCGAATGGAGGTACCGATATGAAGCGATTGACAGGTTTGGCCTCGGCAATAATTTCATTCTTTGGGTCAGTTTGTTATACTCGTCCCCTGTGGCCTCAGTACAAACAAACAGCACACTGTCGCCCCACTTCCTCCTTGGGAGAGGAACCAGGGTTGCCCATTATCACCACTCCTGTTTGCTGTTGCGATAGAACCCATGGCGGTTTGGTTACGCTCAGAGAACGGCTTTAAAGGTATTACACGATTTGACACAACTCATAAAGTCTCATTGTATGCGGATGACCTGCTTCTGTACATCTCAAATCCAGTCAGCTCTCTCCCTGTGATTACGAATATTTTAGAACGGTGCGGTGCGTACTCTGTTTATAAACTTAACTACCAAATAGGTGAGCTATTACCGATTAACTCATTGGCTAAGCAGCTCCCTCGCTCTTTAACCTCGTTTAAATGGGCGGAGGACGGGTTTCGCTACCTCGGCGTTTTTATCAGAACACCTATATCTGATATGTTCCGCACAAACTTCCTGCCTCTGGTTGAGAAAGCTGAAAGAGACTTTGACCGCTGATCAGTTTTACCATTATCCCTCGCGGCCCGGATAAATCTGGTCAAGATGGTCATCCTACCCAAATTCCTGTATCTTTTCCAGCACGTCCCTATACTTATCATTAAATCTTTTTTTGATAAATTAGAAAGGAGAATATCTAAATTTTTACGGGGTAGCAAACCGGCTAGAATTCGAAAGACGATACTATAGTCTCCTAAGAGTGATGGCGGTTTGGCACTTCCTGACTTTAGGCGATACTATTGGGTAGCTAAAGGCCCTGTCTCACAGTGAGAGTCATCCCACGAGTGACCCCAAGTGAAAGAAAAAAAACAGACTCGTGGTTGTGTACGAGGTTTCAAGTTTATGATCAAGTGTTTAACCGAGTTCCCACGGGTATGCCGGGTGCCGGCCGGCCGCAGCCGCTGTTCAGATTGTTGGGAGACGGAGCTCAGGGTTCGCCTCTTGAGCTGCTTTGGTGCCCAGGTGTAAGTTGAGGTGGAAGGTGGTTGGGGGTGGGGGGCTGACAGACAAGAATCTTGGGTGCTGGGATCATTCTCTGCGGGATAGTCTTTGTGCGGAAGACGTGTAGGAGAGGTGTGCTGACTGCAGGCAGACACTTTGGTAGTGATTGCCCACCAGTCTCAAAAGCCGCTGTGTCTCCCTCCACGTCCCCTCCACGCCAACACAAAGGGCAACAATACCACCTGTCAGCATTAAACTCCAGCTTCGCACCGTCTTCATGTTGGCGACTATCCCAAGGCTTCAGTCGGAAGGCAGACGCAACAAGCTGGAGTAACAACGTAGGCCAGGTAACATCTCTGGAGAATGTGGGTAGGTGAAGGTGACGTTTCGGATAAGGGCTCGTCTTCTGAAGAAGGATTTCGACCCGCTGAATTACTCCAGCAGTGTTAAAGAAGGAACTGCAGATGCAGCAAAATCGAGCGTACACAAAATTCTGGAGAAACTCAGCGGGTGCAGCAGCATCTATAGAGCGAAGGGATGGGTGACAGAAGGGTCTCGACCTGCTGAAATTCTCCAGCATTTGGATCTAAACATTACCCATTCCTTCCCTCCAGGGATGCGGCGTCCCGCTGAGTTACTCCAGCTTGTTTGTGTCTATAGTTGAATGGGTGACGTTTAGGGTCGAGACCCTTCTTCGGACTGAAAATAAAACTTGAGCCGCGTGAAGCGGCTTGAAAATTAAAATATAAAAACAAGAAATGCTAGACTCATTTATGTGCTGCTATTCATTTACCTGGCCTGTTGCTGTCCTCCCTCATCCGCCATGAGCGCCGGACAACTCACCGGGTGCAAAACTCTGCTGCATCCCGGACGGAGGGCGATGATCACCGGACTGACCAGCAAGTAGAGGCGGCGGGTCGGCCAAGCCCGGTTCCCCGCCACCGGGATAGACACCAACTACTGGAGTAAACTCAGCGGGATCTCTGGAGAAGTCTGAAGTAGGGTCTCGACCCGAAATCTCACCCATCCCATCTCTCCAGAGATGCTGCCTGTCCCGCTGAGTTGCTCCAGCATTGTGCGTGTCCATCTTCGGTGTAAACCAGCATCTGCAGTTCCTTCCCAATCCCACACTCTCGGCCCCGGGGGGTGGATGGAGCATCACACGTGGACACAACCCACCCACCGCCCCAGACTTGCCCCTCCGGCAGGTCTTTAACCGCGTCCTAAAGCCGTTCGTGTTAAAGAAGGAACTGCAGATGCTGGAGAATCGAGGGTTACACAAAAAGTTGGAGAAACTCAGCGGGTGCAGCAGCATGAAGAAGGTCAGCAGGTCTGAAGAAGGGTCTCGACCCGAAACGTCGCCTATCTCCTGCGCTCAGATGCTGCTGCACCCGCTGAGTTTCTCCAGCTTTTTGTGTAATCCTACAGCCGTTCTTTGAGACGAATACGAAGCCATGGGGCAGGTGCCTCAGTAATAAAGGACAAGTTGCAGATCATCGCGGAAAGGCCGAAGATAGACACAAAATGCTGGAGTGGGACAGGCCGCATCTCTGGAGAGAAGGAATGGGTGGCGTTTCGGTTACGTCTGAAGAAGGGTCTCGACTCCATTCCTTCTCTCCAGAGATGCTGCCTGGTCCGCTGAGTTTCTATCTTTGTGTCAGTCTTTACTCGAGCGAACGAACAGATTATAAGAAAGTTCCCACGGTAGACTTACGAGTCACTAAGGAAACATTTAAACTCGTTGTAGTAATGTAGTGGCCACTATGTTACTACAACGAGTTTAAATGTTTCCATTTTTAACTTGAAGAGTTAATTTGACTCGTGGAAAAAATTAAACATGTTTGATTTTTTTCCATGAGTTAACAAGTTTCCCGAGTACCTGCCGTTAGCGCCACGAGTCGATAAGTTGCTCGTGCGAGTTCCGACGTTCCCACGACGTGATCACCACGAGTGAAAACTCGGGGTCACTCGTGGGCCAACTCGCACCGTGAGACGGGTTTAACTTGCACAAAAATCCTGTATTGGATGAATGATGATTGCGACCACCTACCGACCTGGGTACACATGGAAAAGGTGAGTTCACGTCTCCCATTGCGGTCTGTTCTATGCTCCAAACTCCCCATTTCTACAACATCTGTGGGTGCAGGCCCAATTGCTTCCCTCTCGCTCAAGATATGGAGTCAACTCAGGAAAAACTTTGGTTTACAAGGCCCTTTCATCTTGACCCCACTGCTTAAAAATCACATCTTTAAACCTTCAAGTACAGACTCCGCATTCAAAACCTGGCATAGTAATGGTATCAGTAGTATCAAAAACCTATACAAGGATGGCATTTTTTCATCCTTTGCGGAGCTTTCGTCCAACTACAGCCTCCCAAACTCCAACCTTTTCCGTTTTTTCAAGATTAGGGATTTTGTGAAGAAGACATTCCCTCACTTCCCAAATCGCCCCCCCCTGAAACCCTGACCGATTCCATCCTAGCTCTAGATCCCAACCGGAAGAAATGCATCTCTTTTTTGTATAACTTGTTAGGGTCGGTAATATTGAATCCTCATACCTCATTAAAAGCTGCATGGGAGGGCGAGCTGAATATGAAACTAACAGACCAGCAATGGGACTCTGCCTTGGATTTGATCCATTCTTCCTCCATATGTGCCCGTCATGGCCTAATCCAATGCAAAGTCCTTCACAAAGTCCACTACACAAATACAAGATTATCTAGAATATACCCTGCTGTCAAGGACACCTGCAACAGATGTAATCAATCCCCTGCCAACCATAGCCATATGTTTTAGTCTTGCCCTAAACTGGCAACCTTTTGGAGGAGTGCTTTCAACGTGATAAGCAGAGCCTATGGCCAGACTACTCCTCCAAACCCACTGTCAGCTATTTTGGTACTTCTCCCAACACCAACCTCTCTGTTGCGTTGAAGCGGGTCATTTTGTACATTTTGTTTTGTTTATCTTATCGTATTTGTGTGGATGTGTACGTATGTGAGTGTTGTTTGTCCCCGTTTGGTTCCGACCTGATTCGGGTGGATTGAGAGGGCGTAAGGGTAAGGGCTTTGAGGGTCGCTTACATACTGTTGCACAATTATGTCCTGACTATCACTGTCTGTTATCATTGTATGTATGCAAATTGCTGTGAAATTCAAATAAAAAGATTTAAATAAAATCCATAAAAATCAAACATACATACCTCAACGAAACAATTGATTTTATCTGCAGAAATTATCAAAGCTTAAAAATGGAATGATCTATCATTTCTGTAAGGCAGACAAAAATGCTGGAGAAACTCAGCGGCTGAGGCAGCATCTATGGGGCGAAGGAATAGGTGACGTTTCGGGTCGAGACCCTACTTCAGACTGATGTGGGGTGGGGGGGCGGGAAAAAGAAAGGAAGAGGCGGAGACAGTAGGCGGTGGGAGAG